>BQNB010001404.1:39118-63773 GCA_026074375.1 Tanacetum coccineum | reverse complement strand
TTTTCAAATAATATGAAGTTCTACCTTGTTGATTCAGGCCGTATTATTATGAGAACTTGCCCATTGCAATTATGAAGTATTCTTGTCCGATCAATGACATGCCTTGAACATCAACATTAAAATAGTAAATGAAGTTGCAATTTCATAACCTCTCTACTCTTACAAATCAAACTAAATATCAAATATAAAGTTACAGAGTATAGATTCCGCACCTACTTGTCGAACATCATTCTTGTAAGCCTATATAATAGATATTGTTGAGTTGTGAAGGCTTATCCCACATCGGTAAGATAAGTAAACTGAAGAGGAGTTTCAGACTTATAAATATCCCTCTTATTGTAATTGTAAACTTGGACCTGGGTGTGTGTGTCTCATTGTATCTTGAGTGTGTCTGTTTGTACGGCAAGAGCTTAATAATATCTCTCTGGTTTGATCTCGTAGACTGCCACGACTATCCTTGTCGTGGATACCACGTTATATCTTGTGTCGATTTACTTTTCGCTATTTATCTTCCGTAAGCCTTGTTTGTGTTCTTTGTTGTTCTTACTTGTTTGGTTATTCGTTGTGTGATCCTTTGTCGTGGGTGTAATATTCCCATCAAGAGGGTTACCCTAGTAATGGACGTTTATATTGTCACACCCACAAACATACTCTCACTCTATGGCAATCTCTCATCTACTCATGTATCATTTTTCAATCAAAAGTTGCTTTTAATGATGCTTTATTTTTCGCTAATGAAATTTTTAAAGAAAAACGAATGTGGAACGAAAATTTAAAAGAAAAACGAGATATTTGTAGAAATAGAAAATATGATGATGATGTTGACAATGAAATTATAAAAACCGACGAAGAGATTTTCAAAACGATGACTTCTTATACATTTAGATCAAGCTATTTCAACGCTAAAAAGTAAATTTGACCAATTTAAATTTTATAAGGTATCTTCAGTTTACTATTTAGTATTGAAAATTTAAAATTCCTAGATAATACTCCATCCGTCTCAAAATAATAGTCCCCTATTGACTTTTTAAGTCTTTTTCTTTCAACTTTGACCTTAAATAATTTTGTTTGTGTTATATAATACTTGATGTAAAATATACGAATAGATTCGTCTTTAAATATATTTTCATTGGTTATAATTTTTGTCAAGTGTTATATAACACAAGCAAAAATATTTAAGGTCAAAGACTATTATTTTGGGACGGAGGGAGTAACAAGCTAACAAAGGTAGTTGTTTGAACCTTAAAAGGTCTTTAAGCATATTATAACAATTGTTTAGGTATTAACGGCTCAAAAATGTATTATAGACTTATATACTCAAACATGTATATGCATAAGACACGAGTTTATCACATAATGACACTCCACCACATTATAGTGCGCTCACAAGTCTCGCACTTTGTTTACTTATGAGCGTTCTAATAAGCTTGAACATGCTAGCCGTTACTATTTCACAAAGATAGTCGAGGGGTTGCATAATTGATTTGTCCTATTGTTTCGAATATTGTTATATTGTTTTTTATGCTGGTTTTGTTGCGAAAAACTAATAGGTTAAAAGTTGTACTGTGTTTCTATAGTTTTAACTGTTATAACCAATTTTTATTCACGTCAGTATTGAATTCTTCCTAGTTTTGAAATAGGCGTTCATCTACTCGTAATCATCTCACGAATTTGTTTATCGACTCCCGAATTCCTCTTCTCGTCTCTCTACGCTCGCACGCTCGCTCTCTCGCTCGCTCTCATCAGGATATAGCACTCCGCACGCGCTCTTTTACGCTTCCACGTGGATTTTGTGGTTTCTTTGTTTCGTCGCCTATGCAATATAAAATAATAGACGGGTTATATTAAGTATCAACATAACCTTTGGTTGAAAAAGGTAAATGTTTGAGATATATTATTACCTGACTCGTGGCATCGGCTTTGGCTCAGTCCACCCGAGTGTGCTGCTACACCCGTTCGGTACTCTTTTACTAGCATATTTGATGGGCATATGCTGCATTGTATCACTCCATTGTCATAGAGATGCACGACCCCTAGAACTACGTCATTCACTAAGCTTTTCAATAGACGATATTTTGCTTGTGGATTATCGGCAAACTCTACGAAGTTGCACGTGCATGGTTCCATGGCAATGTTACAGTAGTTCCCGTCGAATTTTGTTTCCTAGATTGTCACAATATTATTATTTTCACTACACGAATATAGTTTCGTGGCTGCGTAAAAGAAATCGGAACGATACTTTTTATATCACTGCCATCTCCGCCCCTCTCTCACTCGTTCTATCGCTACCCACTTACGTCATATCTTGTGTTCGTTTCGCGTCTCCCTACTGTATGTCCCTTTTGAGAAATTATGCGACGTTCATCAATGGATATCGAACTTCTAGTATCTGACCTAAAAAGTTGGTTTAGTTGGTACTTATAGCAAGTCTAAAAGCGCTCACGCGCGCGCTAATCTAGTGGGGTTGGGTGTGTACTCGATAATGATGTCATTATCGCTGAATGTAAAGGTTGTCTCTACGCAAATCTAAAGCCGTTTATTAATTATGCTAATAGATAAATGTTAATCAATAAGATCTAGGATATCAGATTCCCATATATAAGCATGCGAAGGATTGAAGATCGAGTGGACAATGGACAAAACCACAAGCACGAGAGTCTTCATAATCTGGGCAATCCTGGACACAAAACACGAAACACCAGAAAGGAAGAGGAGAGCCTCCTCACATCACACTTATTAATAACTATTATACTAATATACTACTACTAAGGATAAGCATGGTTTGCCACCCACAAAGCGCTTGTTTTTGTTAACCGAGTCACGAGCCTGACTCGGCCTAGAATTTAGTGGTTCATGGGGAATGTTTGGAGATCCGGGATAACCATTTGTGGTATGTCCCCTCCAAAATAGTGTTTAAGTCTATGACCCTTCACCTTGAAATTTGGTCCATTTATTTGAGATAACTCGATGGTACCATAAGGGAAAACTTGAGCAACGGTGAATGGTCCGGTCCAACGGGTTTTGAGCTTTCCCGAGAAAATCTTTAATCGAGAATTGAAGAGAAGAACTCGATCACCAACGTTGAAGACGCGGTTTTTAATCTTAGAATCATGAATCTTCTTCGTTTTCTCTTTATAGATTAAAGAGTTCTCGTAAGCTTAATCTCGGAGTTCATTTAACTCATTCATTTGAACTTTCTGGTGATCACCCGCGGTTTTAAGGTTAAAATTACAATGCTTTAAGGCCCAATAGGCCTTGTGTTCAAGTTTGATAGGAAGATGGCAAGCCTTTCCATACACGAGCTTACAAGGAGTGCACCCGATGGGTGTTTTGAAAGCGGTACGAAAGGCCCATAATGCATCATCTAACTTATCGGACCATGAAGCACGGTTTTCACCTACGGTCCTTTCTAAAATACGTTTTAAACCACGATTTGAAACCTCCACTTGTCCACTCGTTTATGGATGATACGCGGTAGAAAGACGGTGGGTAACTCTATACTTAAGCATGACCTTTGCGAATTAATCATTGCAAAATTAAGTACCGCGATCACTAATTATAGCACGAGGAGTTCCAAATTGGGCAAAAAGAGATTTTAAGAATTTTACAACAACTCGGGCATCATTAGTGGGGAGCGCTTTTGCTTCAACCCATTTAGAAAAGTAATCGACGGCCACGAGAATGTACTTATTTCCACAGGAAGACGGGAATGGTCCCATAAAATCGATGCCCCACACGTCAAAGATCTCGCATACTTGAATTGCATTTTGAGGCGTGATTGTCGTGTCCTCACGCAATGTTATATGCTCTAAAACCAAATACTCCAAAACCTCCCCAAACTAATCTTTTGAAAAGTAGCAAAGTCTTTTGTGGGGAAAGTTAAGAAATCACAAGTTTTAAAACACCCTGTTTTCCATTTTTCAAAGATTTTTTTCATTTTTTTATGATTTTCATAATTTCCTACTTACAACTTATTCATGTGTGACATAATGTATTGCTTTCATTATTCATTAATAACTTTTAGGATCACGGAACAACAAGCACAAAAAGTGTCCAAATGGATAAATTTATCGTCCCCGACTTTCACTTCTCCAAGCCAAGCTTAAAAACAAAATCATTGTAAATTACAAGTTATAATGCTAACACTACTCATAAAAGCTAATTGTGTATTACTATCCTCCCTTATTCCTAATTTTGTATTTTAAGATTTTATTTAAGTCATATACCCGAAGGCTCTTTAAGACTTTATTTCGATACTTATTAATTCCAAAAATAAAGCGTAACGGTTAAAAACGCAATAATTAGTTCCTAGCCCTTTTCAAAAGACCAAATGTCATCAAAATTAAGTCCACATCGAGGCAACCAAAATTTGACTTTTATTAGGTTACTTAAGCATGGCACCATTCATGTTATATACCCTTAGGCTCTTTAAGACATAAATAGACCAATCTTATTTGCACCATATACCCTAAGGCTCTTTAAGGTACAAACAAGACAAAAATTAAGCAACAATATCCATTCCATATACCCTAAGGCTCTTTAAGGGATAAGCAAAATATTTATTAATGTGATACATATAGTATGCCAAATTAAGTATTCCTGATGTGTACTCATCTTGATCACAAAGAAACTAAAGGAAACTTCTATTAACTAATTATTAACCAAAAAACCGCACAACTTTATTTATTAAACAATTATATAAAGGTAAAACAAGCTAATGGGAGAAAAAACCACAATTAACACTTATGAGCCTTAAAGAAATCCAACTATTCTATGTTTAGCATCAAAACTTATATTCTACTCTATCATCTCTTGTTCTTCACAATTTAAAATTTCTAAGAAAGAAACTCGTGAATACTTAGCCTAATAAATCGATCTTTGCATATTTAAAATCAATTATGGGAACTTGCAAAATCTTGACTTTTTCAAGCAAGACTTGCCTTTTATAGCTCCTTGTATAAAAGATTAACAAAATTCAATCTATTTACGTTAAAGAGAAAGCTAAGATATAAAACCGGTCGGGTCAAAATTTACTTTTGTTCTCACCAACGGAAAGCCTACATTCGTGTCAAAACACTTATTATTTTTATTCATCATCCATAATTTTTTATTTTTCATCATTTTTTTTATTATATATAAAATTTTAAAATTTTTGTAGAAAAACGGGGTACGTGAGAACAACGGGCAAAAGGTAGGTAAGATCACATCGAAGATATACCACCCCATACTAAACTAAACATTGTCCTCAATGTTTCCTAGTCTAAGGCTCAAAACCCCATACTAGAAATCAAAAAGTCGAATGCATAATCCGAGCATGGAGAAAGTATCACAAAAATCTTAAGCCATTTATAAAGTATGCTAAAAGATAGATGTTAGTCGATAATAATCTAGGATATCGGATTTCCCCAAACTAATGGCAAGCTAAGGCTAGGAAGCTCGAGTGGACCAGGACAAAACTCCGAACACGAGAGTCTTCAAAAATTATGGGTCAATCCTACAACAATTACAAGCACAAACAACAAGAATCGGAAGAGTACAAGCCTCCTCACATCACATTAGAAATAAGAAAGAAGAAGGATAAGCATGGGGTGCCTCCCACGAAGCGTTTTGTTTTTAGTAACCGAGTCACGTAGCTTGACTCGATCCCCACATTTAGTTATCCACGGAGAAGCAAATGGAAGAGAAAATCTCAATCGGGCTTTCATTAATGTTTGGATAAACATTCAAGCACATGAAAGTTCCATACAGATGAGATGCCACCGGCTCTAAGTGAAGATGCCGGGGTCAAAAATGGTGTCCTCACTCCCGAAGGAGAAAAGAAAGTTCATAGGATAAGTAAGAAGGATTTGGATAACAATGGCGAAGAAAAGATAATGGCGATCCTTAGAGGATAATCTCACATATGATGGAGAAAAAGTTCTTTCCCAGATCCCGGGGTTAAAAACTTTGACCATATGTTTCATATTACCAGGTTTAGGTTCATCCTTAAAGCATTGTGGTTCATGATCGAAAAACACCTCGGGGAAGAGATTATGGGTGGTGTTATGCAAAATCTCAAGAACGTCTTCCCCCGAGTCTTTATAATCGTCTAGAAAAGCATCGATCTCATCAATATCGCCTCCTGGATCGAAACACTCATCCTCATCGAAAAGAGGTGTGTTAAGTAAAACTGGCTCATCAAAATTAGAAACATTGGAGTCCTCGCTCTCGACATCCTCTAACATCTCATTAGAGTTGTAATTGTCATCAAATTCAAAAAGAGGGTTCGAATAAATTTGAAAATTTTCTTCTTGAACATCCTCCTTAAGAAATGACTCGTCATCACTAGAAGTAAAGTCATCATTAAAACCGAAGAGAGGATTTGAGAAAATCATTTTATTATCACAAAAAGGCAAATCACATCCTTTGTCATCGTCGTCATCTCCCGGTGGAGGTAAGCAAACTAGAGCAGGTTCGTTGATGAACCTCTCAGGATTAGGATCAATTATAATCTTAGGTGAAAAATCTGTTGACGGATCACAGTTAAGCAACAATTCAATTTCTCTAAGATCGGATTCAAAATCAACATCCTCATTTCCCGGTGGAAATGGGTCAAGAAGAGCGAGTTCATCGACGAACTCCTCAAGAAGAGAATTGCTAGTCTCAAAAGATGTAAGACTAGGACGAGAATCAGAAAACGGAGTGGTACTTCCACTCGAGGGATGATTTGATTTCTTTAATCTTAATACTTCTTCAAAACTATCCTCGTATATAACATCAATGAAATTAATCATATTAATCGACTCGTTAGCATGCTTTTGAGGAAGTTTTGAAGTGCTATCGACATGAAAGATTAATTGTTCATCCCCATCCCTTAAGATAAGCTCTCCTTTGTACACATCGATTAAAGCACAGGCGGTCCTTAAGAAGGATCTCCCTAGAATGAGAGGAACCCGAGGATCGGCTTCAAAATCAATAACAACAAAGTCGGTAGGAAAGTGAAACTTCCCCACTTTAACAAAGACATCTTCGGCGAGTCCTTTAGGACGAGTAATGGATCGATCCGCTAGCTCTAGAGTCATCCGAGTGGGGGTAAGTTCGGGTAGGGAAAGATTTTTCCAAATGGAAAGAGGCATAAGATTTATGCTCGCGCCAAGATCGGCCAAGGCGTGACATACATCCATTCCTGAGAAATTACATGGTATAAGAAACTTGCCGAGATCTCTAAGATTTTCGGGAAGCTTTTTAAGGAGCATCGCCGAACAATTCTCATTTAACGGTATCTTAGCTAATTCAAACAGATTTTCCTTATTCATGAGCAAATTCTAAATCGTAGGGGCAAATCTTGGCATCAAAAGTAAAGCGTCCGTGAAGCTAATGTCGAAGCGCAAATCTTGAAAATTTTGAAAGATCTTCTCCATTTGATTCGAAGCTTTTTCACGGAACTTTTGATCATTAAGTCTCGAAGGATATGGAATATTAGGCTTAGGTAAAGTCTTCGGAACATTGGGTTCCGGAATCGGAATAGGGTTAACGGGAGGTTGGATGTGAGCGGTACTTTCTTGGAAATTAGTTTGCTCCTTATCCGTTGTCTCCTCAGTTTCTCGTTCTACTACCTTTTTGGGAGAAGGATTAGTAGGAATCGAAGGTCCCTCATAAGCAACACCACTTCGAGTAGTGATTGCTTTTATCTCACCCTTCGGGTTTAGAATAGTATTACTCAGAAGAGTACCCGAAGTTGAGGCTTGGTTTTGGAAAAATCCACTTAACATATTTTACAAATTATTTTTAAAAGTATTTTGTTGATTCATCAAGACGGTTTGTTGAGTCTTCATCGTATTTTGAATTTCATTCTTAAATTCTCCTTTCAACGAGTTGATTTGACTTTGCATGTTTCTCATCATTTGATCATTAGATTTCATGATTTATAAAGTATGTGATTATTTCAATCCTTTAATAATCGCCAAAAATGTTAACGAGTAAATGTAATCCAAAAAGAGTTTTAGTGTTAATTGCTTCGCTGCAATATGATGAACCATTTCAGATAATAAGTAGTGTATCAATAAGTAAGTATGGACAGTGAGAACGATGATTATCCAGAATGATATGGGTCACTATAACAAATACAATACCACATACATAAAATAATCTACTGTTGCGCTAAGCACATGACACTGAAGCTCGACATATTATTGCATGCAATTTAATGCACAAATGTGCCCGTGTAGATGTTCAAACCCGTAAACATCCAAATTGTTCCGACATGTATGCATTCGTTGTTTCAGTACAGTCAAAACTAGTGAGCGCTACTCACCCGAACAGGGATGTCAATCCCAAAATCCGTTAGTTCGAAGATGAATCAACTCCATTAACCCAAGTGTGTAACAAGTTTGTTAGTTCCATGAAGAGTTCATGATCTTAAGGATTTGTAACAGCACAAGTAATAATTTAGGAAATGAGATAAGGTAATTCCAAGCGGGGCCTTAAGATTCTGAGGTAGTAAGACACGATTGTGTCTCTAGACCCTTTTAACGGATTCTGATGATTATCGATTTCAGGTTCATACTCGTGTCATATCGGATACCATTAAGCCCACTCATTTATAATTCATTATTTGCATAAAGAAGCGTCCTAATTTATGTAAATAATCAATTGATAAACTTATGGTTCGGTGATTTACAATTTATTTATTTAAACGAAGAGGCGTCCCAATCCTTTCAAATAAATATATTATAAATCATCCTACTTAATAATTTCTGATGCAATACGCGTACACACAAAGTTTTCAAGGTGGTGAATGACATAACGATGCCGATGCTCTAATGAGTATGGAACGAGTATTTAAAATTCGTCTTCGGAGACGGAGAGTAAATCTATCGGGGAAATCACATAGTTTTTCAAGATCGTTAACGAGTATTCGGTTAGAGTAACTAAGGTAAAGATCTCTATGAACGAATCGGTATAGCGATTATCATATCAATCTTCCTATTACAAGTCCCGCCCATACAAGACTTGCAATACTTAGATTCATACATAATCCTATGTAAACAGAACTGTGACGGGCTTTGTTAACATAGCAATTATCATATCAATCTTCATATTACAAGTCCCGCCCATACAAGACTTGTAATACTTAGATTCATACATAATTCCATGTAAACAAAATTATGACGATCTTCGTGTAATACCATATAGTATAAAGCTATGAAGAAAATTAATATCCTTGGAGACCATTGTTTAACTCATAATGTCTGAGAACGAAATGAGACCATTGTGCAACTCACAATGTCTGAGGTATAATGGAGACCCTTGTGCAACTCACAATGTCTTAAGAAGGTGTTCTGGTATTTATATAAATAACTCTTATATAAATAACTGTACGATATACGCAAAATGGATGTAAGCATATATATATTATATATATGTATGTCATGTAAGCACATAATATAACAAGTAATGTAAGCAAGTAAGCAAGTAGTGTGTATGCACTTAAAAAAATGTTTGATGTGATGCATTGTTTGTGAAAACGGTTATAGTCTAGGGTAAAATATGCAACCTAGTTCTCTATAACCCTGGCTCTGATATCAATCTGTAACACCCCCAAAAATGTGTCGCAGCGGAAATATGTCAGGGGGCGTTACTTCATAATACAACAGCACAAGATACAAGAGAACGACCTCTAAATGTGTCGTTTGAAAAGTAATCTCGTTGATTTCTTTGAAATTGATATAACATTTGTCCCATAATTGCATCACAATGAAAAGCTTGAAAATAACCCAACGAGATTTGATCATTTGTATGTAAGTAGAAATCCATAAATGAAATCTTGTCAATTTTAGACTCCATTGCACATCAAGTAAGCCAAGCATCTAATTCACCTGAGAAAAACATGCTTAAAAGTGTCAACATTAAAGTTGGTGAGTTCATAGAGTTTTGTAAGTATAAATGTAAATGTTGGAATCCAAAGATTTATAAAGTATGTATGATTATTTCAATCCTTATAATAATCGCCAAAAATGTAAGAGTAAATGTAGAACCAAAAGAGTCTAGTGTTTATTGCTTCGCCGCAATATAATGAAAAGTGTTCAGAAATTAGTAATGTTCAATAAGTAGTATGGACAGTGAGATCGTTGATTTTCCAAAATGTATGGGTCTACTATAACAATAACATACGCGCAGACGACATGCTATAACGTTCGTTTGCTAAGTGATAGCTAATCACTCGAACGGGGATTATCAATCCCAAATAAATCTATTTCATAACATTCGCGCTCACCCTCCAAGTGATTTACAGTTCATGACGCTGTGACGTAGACTTGTTGTATGTGCCCGATTCGAGCAGTGATACAAATAATGTGTTCCCATCGTGGGTGTTCCATCTGCAACACCCGACGGATGTAGTGTTGTTGGCACGCAGGGCACTACACAATCGAAACGAAAATCATTTCAATGTAAAGTATGCATTCTGAGGGTACAAATAAAGTCAAATAATGTATCCCATAGCGAGCTATGCAAATAAGTATGTAAACCAATTTGAAATCAACCATGTAAATGTGTTTGTAATGATTTGCAAAATCAAGTAGGTGAACCGAGAGTGTAGAATAGTATGTAAAAGATATTGTGAACAAATATGTAAACAAGTTAAATTGAGCATGTATTCTCCCCCGAGATTTGTAAAGTAAATGTAAAACAAGTGAAAGAGGGGCTATAAACTCACATCGATGATGAAGAACGATTGGCGGGAAGGTACACATTAAGTACAAGACGAAACGGAAACTGGAACGGTTCGACCAAGAAATTGCAGCTTATCTTAACGGCTAAGTCTCACTAGCCTAGGGTAATACGTTTGGGTTTCCCGATGAATT
Organism: Tanacetum coccineum; assembly: GCA_026074375.1. Lineage (NCBI taxonomy): Eukaryota > Viridiplantae > Streptophyta > Magnoliopsida > Asterales > Asteraceae > Tanacetum > Tanacetum coccineum. The sequence goes on along the minus strand of BQNB010001404.1, from coordinate 52,929 downwards.
GTTATGTCAACGCGGCATGTTGATAAAAGATTTAGATTTAAAGTTGTAATAGTTTGGTGGTTGGTTAAATAAATAAATTGAAAATATACGCAAAGCGTGTAATATATATTCGTTATATACTTCTTACGAAAAATAACCCTTATATAACTCTTACCGTAAGTTACATCACAAAAACGATCGATCCAAAGATTTATGAAAAGTATATAATACTTTGCAGGTCTCATATAATAAATGCGAGTTGTTAATTAAACTAATTAGTTCGACTCCAATTTAATTAACAAAAGGCTTTGAATAAAAGTTGACACGTGTCTTACTATTATAACTTAAACAACCGAAGTTGGTAACCGTTTATACCAATTATAATATATAATTTAATATTTTATAAATCATGTTTCGTTTCATTGACAGGTCGTGTCTAAAATAATTATACTATTGTTAAAGTATTGTTTTCGTTGTTGTCAGGTTATTGATTAGTTATCTTAATATTTTTATAAAATATAACTTTAGCTCCTTTATCGGTTTATAAAACAATATAAGTTTTAGCGGACATTTAATAGATATAGAAAGTTTATATAATTTCATCGTGACTTTCCCGTTTATATATCGTTTTCCAGTTTCGCAAAACTCGACGTTTTCCCTAAAATCAATATGTTGCAATTTTTAACGTTTCCATATTTCAATGCTCGCGTTTTTAGATGTACCCTATATATATATCATTATACTTGAATCAAACCAAATTAACAAGTCTTATATTTATTTAACCGATTAAACCACCAATTATTATTTATCCGGTTTTAATATTTGTTAAAAACTTACGTTATTTTCATTTGTCAAAGTATAACTAAGCAAACCCTCGTTGTTTCGTTGAACCAAACGCACTCTTATCGGTACTAACACAGATCCAAACACTCCCTAGGCTGTCCACACAGCCAAACGCACCCTATGTGCTTTTCCTGATAACCCAAACGCACCCTTTGTGGTCGTTGCAACAACCAAACGCACACTACCCACTCAAAACCCATATCCAAACACACCCTACGTGGCTGTCACAGCCAAACACCCCTTTTGATCATACTAAAACCAAACGCACCTAGCTGTTGGGGCCGAGACAAACCAAACCAACCGCCCCATGTGGCTGCTGTTAAACCCGCCACCAAACCGCACCCTTCTTGTGCTATAAACCAAACAGTCCCGTTGGCTGTTTCCACACAAACACACGCCCTTGCGGCTGATTTTTGTAGCCAAACGCACCCGTGTCTTGCTGCCAAACCCACCAACAAACACCCCTAGCAGTTGTTAATATCCCAAACGCACCCTAAGTTGGCTAAAACCACAACCCAACGCACCCTAATGCTGTTTTACAGCACCCCAAACGCACCCTTTCGCGGAGACAGCAAACCAAACATACCCCAAATCGGTGATATAACAAACCGGACGTAGCCTTGGTTACTACCATCAAACCCACGCACCCTTTTAGGTCGACAGAAAAACCAACGCACCCTTTCTTGGGTTAATACCAAACAAAACGCACCCTCAGCTGGTGGCTTGAACACGAACGCACCCTTGAGGTGTTATTACACCAAACCACACACACCCTTCGTGGTGCCGAATCGAACCCAACCAAACAGACACCCTTCGCGGGTTAAAGACAGAACCGAACGTACCATCATGGAGAGAGTGACGAGGTGATAGAGATGAAGGTGGTGGTGTTATGGTGGCGTCGGTCGAGTGGTGGTGGTGACGGCGCGTGACCGAGAGTGGTAGTGGGGATCGAGTAGATCCGGTCGTGAGGACCACATTTGGTGTTCGCCGGAAAATCCCGCCGGAAAAGATTTCCGGCGGCGGTGTGGTGGTGGCCGGCGGTGGAGGGGCTGCCGGAAGTTTTGGGGAGGGAGATGAGTTTATGATTTGTGTGTGTAAGTATATATGAGAAATGAATGAAATGAAATTATAAATTATATATATATTAATCAATGTGGCAAGTTATAATAGTGTAGGGTTCAAATTGTAAATATTTAATGTAGTTTTTATAACTTTCGGTTCGGGACTCATTTGAGCGACCTAACGGACGATTCAACACACGAAACTTTCGCCATTGTTTTCCGAATCATTTTTCTGATAAAAATGAGTATTCACTTGACTAATTTTCGTAAATGTTTCATATAATTTATATAAAACGTTTAATTATTTATTTTGTCTATTTCCGATAAACTGGTCCGTAAAATGATTTTTAATTTCCATAATTGCGTTTTTAACCAACACTTTCGATTAACAGAATATTAATTTAATAAATATTTTTATTAAATAATTTATGATAATTAAATATAAATTTAATTATTTTGGGTCGGTACGCGTTGTGTTCAAAAGAAATTTTAGCGAGGGCATTTCAGTCACCTTCTGACTGTTTCCAGGTCTCGGTCAAAACTGAAAAGTTGTCTGAAAGATCGTTTTACATCAAATTGTTTTAGGGTCCGAGTTGTGAAAACGTGCTTTAGGTGGTCGTTCTTATAAGTCAAGCCAGACACTAAAAATCAACGATCGAAATGGTTATTCAAAAATTCGAAAATTCTCGGATGTTACAGCTAGGGAGGGTTGTGTATTGCATCACTGGGTCCATGATGTCAGTCTTCAATATCAGAATCATCTTTGTGATTACCGATAGATTATGTATTAACCCGGTTTCTGCCTAGGGTTGTATGGAGGACTTCTTTCTTTACACCCTTTTATCCTTATAATTCTTTTTCATTCTTTAACCCTTTCAGTGCTTACCGAGACTTCATGACTAGTACCTTGTTGGGTTTGTTCTAGTACTAGCTCCATCTCAGTTGGCACTATTTCATTTCTTACTTTACTCCTTTTTTCGATCATACCTAGGACTTTTATTCTATCTAATGAAGTGTTCCTGGGTAGATCCCTACAGTTCTGGTTGGATCATGGAACAAATATACCTAACCTTAACCGCCTTATAACTCTTTGAGAAACAACAGTTGGTCGGTCTTTGGGGTATTGCCATGAAGATCCATAAAACCATTTGATAAAAATCAATCAACAGGTCTGAGAAATCATTTAAGACACATTGAGAATTTCTAGAGTTACCAAACCCCTATACATATGCACCATATTATGAAAGAGTTTTGCACATGCGAGGTTTGGGAATGCACTTATAGATTGAAGATCATATCCGTTATTAATCCATATTAATTACATTTTAATCACTATTCTCCCCCTCAAAAATTGCATATGTGGTTACAATTTTTGACAATATTAGTGAATTAAAAACAAGTTAATGTCTTGAATTCACATGAGTCTACTTAAGTCTTGGGAGAACAGGAGTGCATGCAGAATGAACTAATTATTATTCTCCATCTCAATTATAGAATAGAGTGAAAACTTGGAGTGAGAGTTGGTTGAGCACACAATTTTGAAAGAGTTTGAAATTTTTTCTTTTTTAAAATATCTTGAAAAATTGTGCTCAACAGAAAATGATGTCTGATTTATCGTATTAATTATCATTTCCTTAGTGCTTCTCTTGAGCATTCAAAACTTTGAATGTTTATATGACATTGCTCAAGACCAGAAGATATGAACTTCCCGTTGTTTAGGATAGATGTACATAAATGAATATTTTCCTTTCTTTGGAGATCGAGTCCTAAGCTGACATTTACTTAGAAGTCATAGAGAAAAAGTGAAAGGACATGTTTTAAAAGCATTTAAAACTCTTGCTCGAACTTTATTTATTCACCCGTGTTGATATTAATCAACATTTCTAGGTGTGCAAATGTTATCGATTGTCAAGAGACATGTCGGAGAAGATTATTTTTGTATTTTTGAAATTTTTTGATTTTGTATTTTGCTTTTATAGGTTTTATATATTTATATTTTTTTTCTAATAAAATATATACAAAGAATTACTGTGATTTTGCAAGACATTCAAGTTCCTGAGGAGACAAGCTGTGCATACCAAGGCGACGAACCAAATAGTTGAATCGATCTACGAGAAGAGCTTTAGTGAAGAGGTCGGCCAGTTGGTAATCCGTCTTGACAAAATACAGTTCAATCGTACCCTTTTCCAAGTGTTCCTTTATGAACTGGTAGTGGACAGCGATGTGTTTTGTTCTTGAGTGTTGGACCGGGTTGCAGGATATGTTTATTGATGATTTCGAATCACAATAGATTGAAATCTTGTTGAATTGAAAGCCATAATCCGTTAACTGTGTCCGCATTGAATCACAGTAGATAGGAATCTTGTTGAAGTGAAAGCCATAATATGTTAACTGTTTTCGCATCCAAAGGACTTGGGCACAACAAGCAGATAAAGACATATATTATGCTTCCTCGGTTTACATCGCCCTACAATCTTGTTTCTTTGAGGACCAGCTAACTAGCTTTTCGCCTAAGAATTAGGCTCCACTAAAAGTACTCTTGAAGGTGTCTTTACATCCCGCATAATCAGCATCTGAAAATCCGGTTAGTTCAAAACTAGAATCCTTCATTTACCAGAGACTCATATTAACAGTTCCCCAAAGATAACGAAAGATCCTTTTAACCTCCTTGAGGTGCTTCTCGGTTGGCTTAGCCTGGTACCGAGCACATAAACAAGTAGCATGTACAATGTCCAGTCTGCTTGACGTAAGATACATTAGGGCACCAATGATGCTATGATATTTCGTTGCATCGACTAGAGTCTCATTTTGATCTAGGTCAAGCTTGTCTTTGATCTCCAGTGGAGTTCCAACGGGATCACAAGTTTCCATTCCATATTTTTTAAGGATTTCTAACACGTAGTTGGACTGGTTTATGAAGATGCCACAGGGGGATTGGTTAACTTGTAAACCAAGGAAAAACGTCATTTCCTCCATCATCGACATTTTGAAGCGGCTTTTCATAAGGTCAGAAAATAGTTGGGTATAGTTGAGGTTTGTAGAACCAAAGATAATATCATCTATGTGATAATCGGAAAAATTCCTAAGGCTAAGTATAATAAAATATTATAGTTTTGTATGTTGATGTCTTTCGATCTTGTCAGTTTTCCTGATGAAAGCTGAAAAGTTGACTTCTGTTGTCTATTTTGCGTAAAAGCGGTTTTAGTTTAACCGGGAGTTTTGATGAAGTTTTGAGTTCGTGAATGAATCATTTATGATTTGTTTTTCTGTTTTAGAGTGGTTTTGAGGTTTTCAGTGCTTTCGAGGAAGTTTTTCCGCGTTTAGCGAAAAATCATCATGCAGCGCGTACCGGCATGACATTTTATTTAAGTATGGAGATTAAAAAAGTTGAGAATGTGTTAATGGGTTTATTTATTAAATAAATTCATAATAATGAAATAGTGTTGAGTTAAATCGTAAATCGTGAGTGGGAGATTTGAAAGTTATCAAAAAAATAGTTGTTATCGTGAATTTCGGTAAAAGACTGTAACAGACGTACAAAGGTGAAATTTTGGGTGAATATAAGTTTCCAAGCTATATTTTGTGATTTGAAGTGTTTTTAAATGAATGAGCAAGGTTCGGTTGAGTTTTGTAAAAAAAATCATGTTTCGGTCCGGAGTCGGCTGATAACGGCTCAAAATATATTTTTGTAGCTATTTAAGGTGATAAGTGTCGTATGAATAACCCAGGTTTATGGAAAAATGATTTTAAACGCAATAGAAATGATAACTAAATTTGGTTGACGTTTTAAATAGATGAAAATTGAGTTTTTAAGTGATCTCGACACAAAAAGGAAGACCCGAGACCCTCCTAGGATCCATTTTCGGTTAAGGAAGAGCAAGAGAGACAAGATTGCTATTTTTAAGCTAACATGTCCCCTTTGGTACACTTATAACCACTATTACCTCAACAATTTCACATAAATGCATCATTTTAAAACCAAAACAAAAAAATATCTCTCCCTTTGTCCTCTCTATAACCGGACAAACACACACACACCTAGAAAACATCAAGATTCTTGAAGATTTGTCAAGACACGGGGTTAAGGAAACATTATTGGGTTGATAACTAGGTTTGGTGACTCCTATAAAGTTCCTCCAGAAGAGACTGCCAAAGATAAAAGTTTAACAGGTAAAGGTTCTGGGTCAACAAAGAAGAAGGGAAGAACTGTGGCTATAACTGCGAAAGACATGCAGAAACGGAGAAATGATGTCAAGGCAAGAACTACTCTATTATTGGCTCTCCCTGATGAACATTAGTTGAGATTCAACAAATATGAAACTGCCAAATAATTATGGGAAGCCATTTTGAAAACCTTTGGTGGAAATGAAGCCACCAAAAAGACAAAGAAGAATCAGCTGAAGTAGCAATATGGTAACTTTAAGGCTGAAGGATCAGAGACACTTGAACAAAAATTTAATAGGTTACAGGCTATTATAAGTCATCTTGAGTTCATGGACGTCCTAATTGAACAAGATGACTTAAACCAAAAGTTTTTGTCAAGTCTTGCCACAACATTGTCTAGTATTACCATAGTTTGGAGAAAACAGGAATATAAGGTGATTAGACACAATGAGTTTGGATGATGTGTATAATCATCTTAAAGTCTATGAACCTGAGGTTCAAAAGAATGCAGGGGCAAACTCTCAAAATATGGCTTTCATTTCTTCATCAAATACCAACAGTGGAAAAAGTGAAGTTCCCACTGTTCAAGGAGTTTCCACTACTAGTGTTCAACCTGCTAGTGTTTAAGTTTCCACTGCCAGCACTGATGTTGCCGCTGCCAATCTTAGCTATGATATTGTTTGTGCATTCATAGCTACTCAGCCAAATGGTTCTCAAATTAAATATGAGGACATCACTCAGATTGATGATGATGATATTGAAGAGATGGACATAAAGTGGAACTTGGCTCTACTAAGATGTGGTGATAAGGCTTGGAAGAAGGCTTGGTTAAAAGTATTACCATTCAAGGATTTGATGTAGCTGGTTTTGACAAATCAAAGGTGGAATGCTTTAATTGCTATAAGATGGGCCATTTTGCTAGAGAGTGCAGATCACCAAGGAGTCAAGACAGAGGAAAGAAAGAAATCTACAAGAAGGATCCTAGGGTGGAAGAACATGCCTCCTAGTCTATGTTAGCCTATAGATGGCATTCGATAGATGGAGCTTTATATGGCTGAGGAGATGAATCCTGCTCTTGTGCTGAGAAGCAGGATGTTCAACAGAATATGCTCTTATGGCCAAATCTAGCTCAAGTTCAGATAATGAGGTATATGATGATTCCTTTTGTTCTAAATCATGTAGGAAAAACACAGAAAACCTCAACAATAAAATTATCAAGTTAAATGAAGAACTTAGTGATTGTGAGACTAACTTGTATAACTACATTAGGTTTATCAAAAAGTTGTGCTAGACTTGTTTGAATTTAAAAACTATAGATTAAATTCTGTGAAAGTAATTAGTAGTCCGTGAGAGAGTTTAGAGCTTAGAGATAATAAAATTAAACAATCTAGGAATGAACTAGATGAGATTAAAGAAGGAAAATGAAAGCATTAGGATTTAAAATAGAAAATTTTAAAAATGCTTCAAAAAATCTAGACAGTCTCTTGGGGAATCAAAGACTAGATAAAGATAAGAAGGGTCTGGGATTTAATGAGTATAGTGTTGTGCCACCTCCTCCTGTACAAGTCTATTCACCTCCTAAGCAAGATTTGTCTTGGATGGGTTTACTTGAGTTTGTTGTTGACACTGTTACTGATTATAGTAGGCCTACACCAAGTGTAGATGTGTCAAAAGATGTTAGTGCCTCTTCCCTTGAACAAGGAGGATCATTTGATAATGTTGTATCAAAACTTATGATTAGGTTTGTAAAAGAAACTGGTTGTCCTAGTGTCTCTAAAGACAATAATACTAAAAATCCTAGGAAACCAACTGTGAAGTATGCAAAGATGTACAGGAACACCTCACAAAGTCTTAAAGTTAGGTCTAAAAATTTTAGTCCTCCAATCATTGAGGATTGGGATTCTGATAATGAAAGTGAAATTGAATCCACACCTATAAAAACTGATAGAATAGCATTGAACAAGTAAAGATGGGAATCAGTCTACCAGGAATGTCGAAAAGAAAAGCATCATCTAAACAAAATAAAACTATCCTAGAGGGAACCAAAGGAATTGGAACAATCAAAAATCCCAACAACTAGGAAAAGACTTGTGATGCAAAATAAAGCATGTTACAATTGTGGTAGCTTTGAACATTTGAAGTTTGACTGCAAACAAAATATATGGGTGGATAAGGGGAAAACCTGGTCAAGGGTAAACCATGACCATGACAACATGAAATACCCATCTAAACCAACATTGAATTATGCTCATTCAAACATGACATGTCTTGGGGTTGGGGAAAAAAATAAATACAGCTCATTCACATGTAAAAGACATTTGTAAGAAAAACAGCAGTTAAAAATAAAGTTTGGGTTCCAATGTTAGAATAAAATTTCCCACTGTGGCCTAAAAGTTACCAATGCTAGCCAACAGTTGCTGCTGATAGGAGGATACTGGGAAAAGACTGCTTAAGGCCTCAGACTTATTGGATTTGGAAAACTAAGCAAAATCTAAACTTAATCAGTTCCAATTCAATGGTGTGTCGTGATCTTCAAGGAAATACAAATACATTGATACACAAGGCAGGCCCAAGTCAGTGATGGCTTGGGTCCCTAAAAGAGAATTAACACTCTTTCTCTTATTGTGCAAGGTATTCCACATGATAATATTGATGATAAAGGATATTGGGACAGTGGTTGCTCTAGGCACATGACTGGTAACATATCCTATCTGTTTAAGTATGAGCCTTATAATGGAGGATATGTGTCATTTGGACATGGAGGAGGAATGATTACTGGTAAAGGTATAATTAAGACCGGTAAACTTGAGTTTGAGAATATTTATTTTGTAAAAGAAATGAAATATAATCTGTTTAGTGTATCTCAAATTTATGATAACAAATTGTATTCTGTTCATGATTTCTGGAGTGCCTGTGTTGGGGAAGGATTTTAAGTTAGTTGATGATACTCATGTGTTGCTTAGGACTCCTAGACAGCAGAATATGTATTCCATTGACTTGAAAAATATTGTCCCTCAATAAGATTACTTGTATGCATTGCCAAAGGCCTATGAAGATGGAAAAGTAGGTTATGGCATAGAAGATTAGGCCTACTGAACTTTAAACCATTGAATAAACTGGTTAGGAATTATCTGGTTAAAGGTATGCACTTCCAAAAGTTTTGAAAATTACCATACTTGTGTTGTCTTGTCTGGAAGAATAGCAGCATAAGCTTCGTGTAAGGTCCAATAGTTAGTGAATTATGTTTCTATGCCCCTTCACACTTTGCATATGAAATTGTTTGGACCTACTTCTGTCAATAGCCTTCAATCATAAATGGTATTGCTTAGTTGTGACTGATGATTTTTCTAGGTTTACTTGGACTTTCTTTCTAAAATCCAAGGATGAAACATTTAGGATCCTTAGAAATTTTATAACTGAGATAGAAAATCTAAAGGATCTTAAAGTAAAAATAATCAGATGTGATAATGGGGGTGAGTTTAGGAATAAAGAAATGGATGAATTCTGTTCTAGGAAAGGCATTAAGAGAGAGTTTAGTAATGCAAGAACCCCTCAGCAGAATGGTGTAGCTGAAAGAAGAAATAGGACTCTCATTGAAGCAGCAAGGACCATGTTAGCTGATGCTAAACTTCCTGTTACCTTTTGGGCTGAAGCAATTAACACTACTTGCTATGTCCAAAACAGGGTTTTAGTGATTAAGCCTCATAATAAGACCCCCTATGAACTCTTTAATGAAAGATCCCCTGCTATAGGATTCTTAAGACCATTCGGGTGTAATATCATGATCCTTAATACCTTGGACCACTTAGGTAAGTTTGATGCTAAAGGAGATGAGGGTTACTTTGTAGGATACTCCCTAAGTAGTAAAGCATTTAGGGTATTTAACAAAAGAACCAAGAAAGTAGATGAGAACCTGCATGTGGACTTCCTAGATAATCAACCCATTGAGAAAGGAACTGGTCCTAATTGGTTATTTGATATTGATACTTTAACCAAATCAATGAACTATGTGCCAGTTGTTGTTGCAGGAACACCTTCTACTAACTTTTCAGGTACAAAAGAAGATGCTAATCAAGCTATGAAAGAAAATGTGTCCTCTTTAAGATTCATTGCTCTTCCAAATTGGTTCCATGAGGATCAAATGGCAACCTCTAATTATTTTACGAGTAATCAAGTAAAAATTATGCACATAAGCAGACAAATACAAAAGATGACATTAAATAAACAAGTAAACATGTAATATTCGAGTTCTCTTGCGAGTCTTCCCTAATTGGAGAACCATAATACCCTCACTAGGTTTTCATTTATGTGCCTAGATCGCCTCATTCATCACAAAAGTGATTGAGTAGGTCTTATGGCCGAAAAAGGAAACAAAATCAGACTAAATACTTAAAAGATCTAGTTTCCAAAAAATAAAAGATTTTATTACCATAAATAAAAATCAAGATCTTTTAGATATATAGTGTGATTAACTTTCCTAAACAATCATAATCATGATCAAAAAGAAAACAAATCTACTAAATTAACAATTTAATTTTAATTCCTTTTTAACCTATATTAACAATTAATAATTTTCAAGATATAGATCTAGCATATTTTATTAATTATGGCAAGGAGTTGCATAATCTTTGCCATATTTGCAAGAAAACATTAAATAAAATATTAAACGCAGCAGATCAAGCAAAAATTAAATTCTAGGCGTGATTCAAGGCATATAATTTAATTTTAAAACGTGTAACCCATAATACCAAAACGAGTTGACTCGTGATGCCACTGTTGGGATTAAACAAACTAGGTAACCAATTAGCTATGAGTACGCAGCGGAATGGATCTAGTTTTAGCATATAGATTAACACATAAAAGTAAATAGTTACTTACCTCTTGATCTTGAACTTGAACTTGAAAACGAGTTATTGGTTAAATTACCACCTCTACGGTTGCTCACACAAATACGTCAACCAAGTATGCCTAGATTGCTAGTCTAGATCTTCACGAACCAAACACCTTGTGTCTTGAATCAATAACCAAACACCTCTTAAAACCTTGAACCGAAAATCCTAATACCCTAATTAGGGTTTTCTCTAATTCGGTTGAACCGAAAACAAACAAACCGAAACCCTAGTTTTGGTTTATGTAATCGCCGAGCAAGGAGAGCACCAAACTCACACCATGCGTAGAACTTGAAACGTCAAGCAAGGAAGACAAGAAAAACCGAAAACCCTTAAGGGTTTTTGTGTTGAATTCGGTTGAGAGGAAGGAAGGGAACCGAAAACCCTTAATGGGTAAATTCGGTCGAACTAGGGAGGTGAGAAAAACCAAAAACTAATGTGGGTTTTTAGGGTTTAGAATATGTTGTGAATGAATGAATTATAAGGTCTAGGGTGGGGATTTATATAGACTCCCAAACCTAGTCCTAGTCCTAGATAAACTAGGAAACATCAATTCATTCCTTATCAAAACATCTCTTCCCCTTATCTCCTAATTAGAACCCAAAAACCCTTTCTAAAATCACCTAAGGGCCAGCCACTTTAAGTGCCCCCTTAGGGTTCGGGTTTTTTCCAATTAAGCTCTTGGTTTCTAATTTAAAGTATCCGTTAAGTTAGTTATACACGTAACGTAACCTAACAACTATTTAAATTATATTTCGTGAAGTAAAAACATACTCTTCGTATTCTAACGTGTGTGCCCCCAATAGACTCACGTATTTCTAACGTATATAACGCGGAACCAACTACCATATTCCAACAATGACTTGATCGGATGACGGCTTAGGAAGCTTGTATGACAATATTGTACGAAGCTCGTTGTTGTTGATGTTGTGATTATCGACCAATGTTGCCATGAATGAAATTTTTAAGAAAACTCTACGATCAAGATTATATGGGCGGATCAATATATATGAATAATTGAATATGAATGAGAAGAACCACTAAGAGGGATATGGGCATATATAGATTTTTAAACACTTGCTTCCCACGTTATTGTTTTTCTAATCGAATCTGGTTTCCACCGTCAATATCAATTTACTTTGTTTTAGTTAGGGCTGTAAACGAACCGGACGAACGCGAACGGAGGTATGTTCATGTTCGTTTATTTAATTTTAGCCGAACAAATAAACGAACGCGAACGCATAATCGGACCAAAATTGTTGTTCATGTTCGTTTATTTAAATTTGAACTTGTTCATGTTCGTTTATGTTCGTTCATTAATAAGTTAAACGAACGTAAATCGAACATAAATGAGCATAAACGGACATAAATGATCGTAAACGATCATATATAAACCAAAACGGACATATACGAACGTGTAAATAAAGTTGTTATTTTAAATGTCAAGTGTAAATAAAATATCTAGCATAAAAAAAGTTATTTACTTGTACTGTGACTATTATTGGCGCCAAAATTCTCGCTCATTAGAAGACCAGTTTCATCTTGTCACTTTCAACTTATCAATTTCAACTTATTTTGTTCAATTTCAACTTTAATGTTTTATATAAGTGGTTAGTACTATATTAATATATTATTTTAGGGACCTTAAATACTTGATATATTAAATTATTATTTCCTTTAATATTTGGGATGTTAATCGAACGTAAACGAACGAAATAAACGAACATAATCGGGCATTCATAATCGGACGTTCACGAACGTAAATAAACGAACGAAGCATTTGTTCACGTTCGTTTATTTAACTAAACGGACCAAAATTCTTGTTCGTGTTCGTTCATTTATTAAATAAACGAACATAAACGAATTTCTCGGCGAACGATTAACGAACGGTTCGCTGAACGTTCAGTTCGTTTACAGCCCTAATAACAGTGCAATTTGTATTGTTAAAAATTATGTCTATCACTCTAAAACAAAACACATTGAGATAAGACATCACTTTATAAGAGACTGCTATAAAAAGAAGTTAATTAATGTTGATCATATTCATACAGATGATAATGTAGCAGATCTTTTAACAAAAGCTTTTGATGTGGGGAGGTTCCAGTACTTAGTTGTAAGTATTGGGATGCTCGACCCCTAAAATGTCTGTCTCTTAATTTTTGTAAAGATTAGTATAGGATTTGCACTGTTATTAGATCAATAAGTGTTAGTGTTGCTAGAGTTAAATGCAACTGTTAGTCATTTTTCCCACTGGTAACTTTCCACTATTAGTGTTTTTCTTGGTTTTGGACTAACAATTGAAGGATGAGCATGTCATGATGAGGTGATTACGCCCCATAACACACTATATATATAATATAAGTATATAAGGATGTAAACAATTATAGTATAGTAAGTATTTTCCGTCGGATTTAAGAAACAAACTTTTAACCAAAGTTGTCTCAAAAACCTCCCGGGTCGTTTTCCCTTGACGAATCGTGAATTGAGAATCGGCTAAGTTCGTGATCGCACGTTTCGAATGGTTTAAAAGATTTTTGATATGGTTATCTAAATCCTACTAAATGTAAATGACAAGTAAATTAATGCATGAAAACAAGTAAAAAAACAACGACAATTAAACACTTAAGCATAAAAACGTAAACGGGAATTAATAAAACGCGACATTTAAGCAACTATGACAAATTTAATCCCTACGAATGCAAATTTAATTTTAATAAATCCTAAATGACTAAAAATAATTTTCAGATAAAGAGTTATATTTTTTTGATTTTTATTTTATTTAATATGAATTAAAAACAGATTTAAACTAAAAAATGCATAAAAATAGTAAACTAATTTACAAAAATCTGAAAAATTCATGAAAAGTATTTTGAAC
>BQNB010001404.1:10888-33263 GCA_026074375.1 Tanacetum coccineum | reverse complement strand
ATTTTCATTAAAAAAGGGAAAGTACAAGTACATAAAAGAAACTAAACTGAACTAAAAACTTAACACACTAAAAAAAAACTTTTCACTTAAAAAACTAACTACTGCCTCAAGGGCTTACAACAGCTTAAATAGCCAAAAATAAGCTAGGGTTTCTTTTCTTGTCTTTTCTCCTTGTGCTTCTTTGTAGACACTAAAACAGTCTTGTGTGTTTGTTGTGAGAGTGTAAAAACTCAAAGCAATCCTATCCATCTATTTATCTTGGTGCCCAAGGTCTTGAAGCTAAACCCTTGATCGATTTGGTAGGTTTTTGGATTGCCAACATGGCATACCCATGTGGGGGTGGGGTTAAGGATTGTGAAAGGTTTGGATGGATGTTGGGGGGTCAACGAGGTGGATAGGGACAGGTTGTGGGGTTTATGGGATTTGGCGGGAAATAATGAAGAAGATATACAGTGTTTTGAAAATGGGGTGAGGGTTTGGGGTGTTTGACAAGATTGGTCCTCCAAGGTGTGTGTGGTTGTTGCACCACACGTCCTTGTTTTTATATAAGTTTGGGGTGTTGGCAGAAACACCCCTTGAGAGTTATAAGTGGCATTGCACCCATGGTCCTTGTGTTTTATATCTTTGGAAGTTTGGCAGACTTAACCCTTGTGGTTAAGTCTTTGGGCATTTGGCAGTTTTGATCCCTTGTGATAATTTTCTTCTTTTCCCTCTTTAAATAAGTTTAGGATTTGGTAATTTAAGTCCCTAAACTTATTTTTCTTCACTTGTTGACTTCTGGATTTGTCGGGGTTGACTTTGGTTGACTTTTTCAGATCTGGGCTTTGTCTTGTCTTTGTCTTTTCCACGCTTTTCCATTCCGTGTTCGGTTTTGTCGTTTTGGCTTTGTTTTTCGTCTTTTTCTTAGATATCCGTTCCTGCACAACACAATTAGCAAAACAAGCATATTTTTGGCATTTTAAGTCCGTTTTTGGTTATTTTAACTTGTTTTTAAAGGTAAAAGGTATGTGTAATTAAACACATACCAAAATCCCCCATACTAAGGTATTGCCGTGTCCTCACGCAATGCTATGAAGTAAGCATTTAGAAAACTAAGAATCTCAAACACCCTCAACTAATAACCTGGAAAAGTAGCTAAGTGTTCATCGAGGAAGTTAAAGACTCATAAGTTTTGAAAACCCCCGTCTTTACCATTTTTTATATGTACACCTATTCCTACACATCTTTTTGTATTTTTCATTTTTTTTTCATTAATCAACTTAACTAGAATGTTTTGACTTTCGTTATTTAATAACTTTAAGGGATCATAGAACAAGATGCATTTCGATCCGAGAATGCCCCAAAAAGGATAAATTCATCGTTCCCGACTTTTCACTTATTCCAAACCAAGCTTAAAACGAAATCACTGTTAATTATGAGCTAAGATTGACTAACACTTAGCACCAAATTTGCAACTTGTAAACTTTTAAATCCCGACAATTATATTCTTAATTGTGAATGTGCTATTTTTGAATTTCAACTAGAGTCACGTTTTCTGCAATATTCTAACGTTTCCACGTCTTTCCACCCGAGAATAATGAGTTTGAAGGCGAGATCATCCCATGTAGCGACTTTCGTCTCGGCACATCCCAACCCTGTGCGGTAAGTTACCAGGGCTATTACACCCTAGTACAGAGACATTATCGGGACTCACGGACCTTAGGTTTCAAAAAACTCTCAGGTTTTCACGTATGGGCACATAGCTTATACAATGATAATAGCCAAAGTCAAAAGCATATTAGAATTTAACAAAAAGAGATCCTTTTTAATTACACCTTAATATTTAACTATTTACGCAATTTGTAAAACCCTCGACCTTTTAGAAGGCCTGCAACATCGGTTGTGAGCCTGCAAGATACATTCAAACTTTATATCAACCCAATAGATTATATTTATTATAAATTTTTGCATTTTTTCATCAGTTTTTATATTTGGAAAAGACCGTCTTTTGATAAAATTCAAGTATAAAATTTGAACTAAGTCTAAAGTTTTTGCAATGAGCTTACATAAAAAAATTATTGGATTATAAAGTTTAATTCCCAAAAGTAGCACGTATATTAATCAGGTTAGAATCTTATGGAGAAAAAGCATCAAATTAACACCACATAGCTCTTAAGATTACCAATATCATCCTTGTTTAGCCATTCAACTCATACTTAAAACTACCGTTTTTCATTCTTCGCGAATATTCGCGCGAACCTTAGTCCTAAAGTTTAAGGAACAGCTAGAGCTCAAACACGCTCGATCGAGTACAAATTACTCTATTCTACCCACAGGAAAGTCAAAGATTGTAAAAACACTTATTTAAGTTATGAATTTTTGAAATTTATTTCATTTTTTTTGAAAATTTTGGTGAAAAATGGATTACATGATAACACGCTGCAGGCATAATCAAATCTAAGATCCCGCCACCATACTAGAATGAAACATTGTCCTCAATGTTTTTACCGAATGTCGCTACGTAAATCCCTAAACCGTTTTATTGAAGTAATCATAAAGATATACGTTAGGTCCGATAAGATTAGATATCGATTCCCAAATGAAGCGAGGATTATGAAGCTCTTGTGAACGAAAGGACAAATAGCACGAGATGCATCAAAAATCCGTGACATCTTGACAATACAGCACAAACACACAACACAGGAAAAGGAAAGGGGAAAGCCTCGCTCACTACAACAAAACACTTATTCATACTACGCACAACTACTACTACTGATAAACTAGGATAAGCATGGGGTCCTCCCACGAAGCGCATTGTTTTAGGGTCACATTAAGCTTGACCCCAAATCCAGAAATTAATTGTCCTTAGGGAAGGTTGGAGACAGGGATACCATAGCAGGGATATACACCTCCAAAAGTATGCTTGAGACGATGACCATTTACTTTGAATTTGGCACCGTAGTTTTGAGATAACTCACGTTGCCAACGAAAAACTTGAAACAAGTGGTAAATTGGTCCTGACCAACGAACTTCAACTTGCCGGAGAAAATTTTTCAATCTTGGGAGTTAAAAAGATTAGGACTTGATACCAGACGTTGAAAACGCGGTTTTATGTGATCTTTGCGTCATGAAAACCTCTTATGTTTTCTCTTTGTAGAACAAAGAATTTTCATAGGCTTGATCACGACAGTCACATTAATTCATATGAGTTGAAACATTGGCATAGATCACCACACCCCGTAGTTGAAGATCAAAGTTTTGCATTTTAAAGGTCCCCGTAGCTTTGTGCTCTAACCTCAATCGGCAATGACATATGCCTTTCCATATACAATCTTGTACGGAGTACACCCGATGTGTTTTGTATGCTGTAATACGGAAAGCCCCAGAGAGCGTCATCCAGTGTTGTCCGACCAAGAGGCACGATTTTCGCCTACAGTCCTTTCAAGATTCTTTTAAACCACGATTTGATACTTAACCTGCCCCGACTTTGTTGGGGGTGATACCGGTGGAGAGATTGATTAGTGACTCCATATTTAAGCATACCCTTTGCAACTGGTCATTGCAAAACAATTGTGTTCCACGATCACGTGTGATTGGCACGGAGGGCACCAAATCTGGCAAAAAGAGATTTAAGAAATTTGCAAACTACTCGAAGCGTCGTTAGTGGGGAGCGCTTTGCCTTCAACCCATTTTGACATATAGTCGACCGCCACGAGTATTATTGTTTGCCTTTAGAAGATGGAAGGGTCCCCTGAAGTCTAATGCTCCTAACGTCAAGATGTCACAACTTGGATGGAAATTTGATGGCATCTCAACTTTGTGAAAGTTTTTCCTTGTCGTTTTTTTGGCACGAGTCCACAATTTTTTAAAACCAACTCGTGGGCATCTTTATATATTGAAGGCCAAAAAGAATCTGGCACCAGAAGACCTTTTTGGCGGTGAGATTTTGCACCGTGGATGTCCCCGGTGGGTCCCATTGTGGCAACTTTGAGAATGTCGAGACTTCCATGCCGTGCCACATACACCGCCGAGTCATTTGATCCGGCACGAGATTTAGAACAAGAATAGGGTCATCCCAGAGAGTAGTGTTTGAACATCTTGAAAAAAACATTGTTTTTTTTATCTGTTGGATGACATTCCCATTGACAATGAAGTACCCCGCAATGGTAAGTTCTTGCGAAATCTGCAACCATGGGGTAACTAATCAGCACGAAGAGCAACCGATCCTGAGAGTTTTGAGAGGAAATGTTTCAGTGATTTTCCCTTGTTCTCGAGTTTGTCTTGATGAGGGATCTCAATCGGGAAAGATGTTGGCAGCCAGATTTTTCTGCTCCTTTTTTGTCTCGGATGATAACATCAAATTCTTGGAGCAAAAGGATCCACCGCATCAGTCTTGCTTAGCCCTCTTTCTTAGATCGAGAATACTTTAAGCAGAATGGTCAGTAAAACACCCAATCTCTAGACAAAACAAGATAATGACGCGAAATTTCCAAAAGCATACACTACGGCAAAGTAATTTTTTTTTCGTCGAGTGTAGTGTGCTTAATGAGCTACAGTCCTGGTTTTGCTGCAATAGTGGATTGGTTGGAAATGCTTGTTTTTTCGTTGCCCTAAGACTGCCTCAATTGCAAAATCACTTACATCACACATTAGTTCGAAGGGCAAGTCCCAGTCGGGAGCAATCAAAAAGAAGCCTCAGTCAATTTTCTTTTGAGTGTATTAAAAGATTCGATACACTCTTTTGAGAAGAAAATTGGAGTTTCTTTTTCAAGCAGATGCGTCATTGGGCGGGATATTTTTGAGAAGTCTTGTATGAACCGTCGGTAGAAACCGGCATGCCCAAGAAAACTTCGGACACCTTTCACAGTAGTCAGGTGAGGGAGCTTGGCGATAACGTCAACTTTAGCTCGATCGACCTTAATTCCTGATTTAGAGATTTTGTGTCCAAGAACAATGCCTTCTTTTACCATGAAATGACTTTTCTCCCAGTTTAGGACTAAATTGGTGTCTTTCACATCGTGTTAACTTTTGATCCAAATGGGATAGGGCATGTAGAGAAAGAATCCCCTGAAGACTGAAAGTCAACCTAAAACACTTTCCATCATTTTTCGATCATGGTCGTGGAAATTGCCATCATACACGTTGGAATTTCCAGTGCATTGCACAGCCCAAAAGGCATGCGAGCGATAGGCAAATGTTCCCGTTATGTGGCAAGTAAAAGTTGTCCTTTTTCCATGTCCGTCGGCTATGGGAATCTGGAGAATACCCTAAAAGCCATCGAGAAACAATATAATTGGTTTCCCCCTGCTAGTTCTTATCGAGCATTTGGTCCTCATGAAGGAAGTGGGAAAAGTCCCTTTCGGGTAGCCTCATTCCAACTTTCATGTAGTCGATGCACACTCTCCACCCTGTGACCAATCGAGTTTAGTATACAGAATTATGTTTCATCGTTTTGACTGACGGTCCTGCGCCACCCCTTCTTGGTACAACAATGCACCAGCTTACCCATAGGCCAGTCAGAGATCGATAAATTCATCCGGCTCCAAGAAGCTTTTCAACTTCTTTCTTTATGACGTCATGGATTTTTGGATTTACCCGCCTTTGATGCTGAACCGACGGTTCGTAGTCCTCTTCCATGAGAATTTTGTGGGTACAAAACTCTGGGTCAATACCCTTGATATCAGAAAGTTTCCAAGCGATGGCTCGCTTGTGGGACTTAAGAACCTCGATTAGAGCTGCCTTTTCCTCATTCTTTAAGTCTTTTGCAATTATGACGGGTAACTTGTCGTCGCCCTCCAAAAATGCATATTCCAAATGAGGTGGCAAGTCCTTGAGTTCAACCTCAGGGGGCTCATTAACTGAAGAGTTTGCTTCACAGATTTTAAGATCTTTTCGAGTTTCCGGAAAATAATTTCCTTGATTGGGAGGTGGTGGTGAGGGATCACTATTAAGAATTGCTTCGAGGAGAAGTATGTCCCCTTCAGGGTCATAATATGTTGGATCAACTTCCGGTGAAGTTGGATCATCCTCTATAGCAAGAAAAGAGTCGGCTTCTTCGAAAAGGAGAAAATCACTGTCCCCGAATGGAGTTAAGGTTGGAGAAACAGTAGAGACAATTGGATCATAGTACGGGGTGGGATTGCCACTCGAGATCACATTTGAGAAACCAAGAACTTCTTGAGAGTATTCTTCACAAGCCATATCAATGACGTCAATTCGGTTTGCCGTCATATGATTGTAATCAACCGGTATCTTGGAAGTCTGGTCCAAATTGCATGTAACTGGCCTCTCTGCACACGAAGGGTTATTTCACCTTCCGTATCCATCGATTCTAATACACGACTTATTTTAAGAACTCCTCCCGAGATTAGAGGTACTCGGGGGTCTGCTCAAAATCGACGACTTACAAAATCATGCAGTAAATTGGGAACTTTCCCACCGTACATAAACTCTTCAAGCATACCGATTGGTTCAGGAGATTGATCGGTAAATCCGCAGCTCTAGCTCATGCAATTTGAGTTAGTTCGGGAAGAGAGAGATTTTTCCAGACGGAATATGGCATAAGAATTATGCTTGCGCCCAAGATCGGGCCAAGGCGTTGCATGTATTAAATCCTAGAGAATGTCCCATTGAATGAGAAATCAGCCATGGTCACCAAGTTTCTTTGGTAACTTTGTTAAGATGACGGCTGACAATTTCTCATTCAACGGGGTTCCTACTAGCCATTTCACACTCAATTGTTTCCCTTGTTTCCGATTAAGGTTTTTATAGAGTCGAGGCGATTTGGCATAAGCATCATAGGCATCCGTAAAGACCTTAATTTCGAAACTCAAATCCCGAAAGATTTTCATAGAATTTCTCAATCTGGATCTTAGCTTATCCTCACGACGTCTTTCATCATTTCTTCTTGAAGGAAATGGAATTGATGCTTTTTGGTTAGGCCTTGAAGCACTAACTAGAGCATTTACGGGCTCAGAGATTGATTCATGATGGACAACAGGGACAACCGTAGGTTGGACGATCTTCGTCCTCCGGTTCTTAGATAGAGAGGCATCGTATCCTGTTGTGACCGTCGGAGTTCACGTTCTATAACTATTAGGAGAAGAAGTAGTAATAAATCGTGGGTCCCCTTGTAACTACAACCACTTCGAGTGGTAAATAACCCTTTAAATTCTCCATTTTCGGGTTAGTAACAGTGTTACTAGGGAGAGTTCCCGAAGTAGAGGCGGTATTGGAAGTGACAAATTTGGAAAGCATGTCCGTGAGATTGGTCAATTGATTTTGCATGTTTTGACCTTGAGTTTGCATGTTCCTCATCACAGCATCATTAGCTTTTATGTAGCTATCAAAATCGGTTTTAGACACACCATGTGTCTGAGGAGCTGGAGCTTGATAGGCGGGAGCTTGATAAGCAGGAGGTTGAACAACCTGAGGTCGATAGATTTGACCTTGATGAACCGGGGGTTGGTAAGCTGAAGCTTGATTAAAATTCCCTCGGTTTTGGTTGTAACGATTCTGATTGTTTCCTTGATTTTGCACATGATGATTGTTTTGAACGGGAGGAAAACCGGGAGGTCGAATTTGATTTGAAATCGGGGTTCGATAACCGGTGTTTCCTTTTGTAGATTAGCAGCGCTGCTTGAGAGACATATTCTAGAAATATTACATCGATAACACATATCAGAATGTTGACAAGTTTGGTAGGAATGAGCACCACCGCAAGTAACACAACTTTCCTCAACCGCTTTGACGGGAGTAGGAGCGGGAGATTGATTTTTCTTATCAAGAAGTAAAGCTTTTCACATATCTACAACTCATCAGCTTCGGAGCGATTCTGGGGGTGGAAGTGCTCGAACTCCACTTTGGCAACAATTGGTTTGTTGGCATGAATTATTTAACGACTTTTGGATTTGCTTTCAATGATTCTTAGGCAATCACGAGGCATTTTATCCAAAAAGTTGCCACCCGCGGCGGAATTTAACGAATCTTGATCGTTAGAGTTTAAGGCATTATAGAATGTATCGAGTTGATGCAACTCAGAAAATCCATGATGTGGACATGCCCGAAGAAGATCATTAAATCTGTCCCATGCTTCATAAAACGTCTCATCAAATCTTTGTTGAAATCTCAGTGATTTCATTTCGAATGATTTGGTGGTTTAAGAGAGGGAAAAAATTTGTTGAGTATATTGAGACAAGATTCATCCCATTTTGAATACGATCGAATGGGGGTTCTTTCTCAACCAAAAAAAATCCGGGCTTCCCCCTCGAGGAAATGGTGAAAAGCATAAGCTTTAACCGACATACTCCGGGACGTTCCGGAACTTCATCGTTGCAGTGAATCTTGTTGAAAT
This sequence comes from Tanacetum coccineum, assembly GCA_026074375.1. NCBI lineage: Eukaryota > Viridiplantae > Streptophyta > Magnoliopsida > Asterales > Asteraceae > Tanacetum > Tanacetum coccineum. The sequence goes on along the minus strand of BQNB010001404.1, from coordinate 24,931 downwards.
ATCGGATGTGGGCATGAGGATCTTCTTTGTCATGTCCGAAGAATTGCTTGTTTTGAACGAGGTTAAGCAGACCGTGCTTAAGCTCAAAGTTGTCCGCGATGATTTCGGGCACAACGATGGCATCCTCGTAACCCGCGGTGGGTGCTTCAAGCAACTGAGCCATAGTAACGTTATCATCCATTGAAGGTGGGTAGGAGGTGATTATCAAATGGTTCTTCAGATTAAAAGGTTCAAACAAACAGGAGTGGGGCTGGTGTTGTTTGATTATAAATTGCAGAGATTGGATAACGAGTGGCGCGATGCACTAAAAAAGGAAAATTTACACTAATTTTTTTTTGGTTTTTGGTTTATCAAAAGTAAATTCACAATTTATTTATAACGGACAACTGAAAAAGACAACTAAACATACATAAATCGACAGCTTCTCGGTAACTCTTCGAAAAGAAAAACGCACAAAGGAGCGGAGGAATAGGAAAGGGGGGGAAAAAAGCGCGCGAAGCTATAAAAACCTTTATCCTTTAGGGTCGTAGTTCCCTAGGAACAACCGCCCCTATATACCCCCCTATACTTATAGTTTTTATCCTTTAAAAGGTGAACCGTACCTCGCAAGTGACACAAAAGGCAAGTTTTTAAATCTTTTGTTCGAGTTGGGAACCAAAAAGTTCACCGGAAGTTATTATGATAATACCTCAGTTGAGAATATTATATTTTGGTATTTTACCAATTTGTGAATTTTATTGATAATTAAAGACAATGTTTTTATATTTTTGGTTTTTTTTTTTAGTTTTTTCTTTAAATGATAATTATACTAAAAAGAAAATGAAAATATTTTTGTACTTTTTGGGTTTTTTTTTATATGATAATATTCACAGCTTCAAACACTTCTTGACAAACTGAATGATAAACGGTATCACAGCCTCCCCGGCATCGGCGCCAAAAATTGATTGATAGTTTCTTAACTATATATATAATATAATAAAATAAAATATATATAATAAAATATATAATCTAAAAAAAACAATAATCAATGAAACCGGGAAGTAGTATAGAATGTTCCCGGGTCGTTTATCCCCAACGAGGCTGTGCTGGAAAATCGATACAGTCGGAGATTGAGTTTTTGAAGAGAGAAATGATTGAGAGTGTGGAAAGCTAAGTTAAACAATAACAAACAAAAACGATTAAGAAAAACCTAAAAATTATGAAATTAAGCTAAAAAACGAGAGCACGAATCCTGAACAAAGGGTCAAAAACCTAAATTTTGCAAATTTAACCCTAAAACAAATTTAAAAGCTAAATTAGATACTAAATGACAAATAACGAAGTTTAAAAAAAACTAGACTGAAAACGGAGGTCGTTTGACCCAAAAACGAGTAGAACAAAAACCCGACCCAGAACCCCGTTCTTTAAAAATCAAAAAGTTACGAAAATGACCCTACGAAAATTTTTGTATTTTTCCTACGTACTATATGACTAAAGAAAATTTTCTAAAAAAGAAAAATATTTTTTTGATAATTTTTGAATTTTTTATGAATTTTTTAAACTTTTAACTAAATTAAATTATAAAAAATACTAAACTATTTTTAAAAATTCTGAAAAATTTACTAAAATTACTTGACACTAATACTAACCTACGAAAAATAAGAAACCAAAATTTGGCTTATAAATAGTGCACCGAAAATTAAGCTGAAACAACATAATCTTAATAGGGCCAAAAGTGGTTAAATATTAAACCACTTGGGACTCTAACAGAGAAGTCCCAAGGGCGCAGCGGTAACACTTTGTTACAAAAAGAGAGGTGTATCGAGGGTAGAGGCCCGGGTTCGAGTCTTGCTCACCCGGGTCACCCCTTGTCTCCTCTCTTTTTTTTTCACAAAAACTTTTTAAACAACTTTGTTAAGCTCATTGAGCTTAACATTTTTCATAACTACAACTTTTTGAGAAAGCTTATAAATAATAAAAAAATAAAAAAATATATTAGAAAGGGGAGAAGGGGGGGAAAGGGGGGGAAGAGAGAGAAAGGAAGAAGTTTAGAGAAAGGAGAGGGAGGGAAGAACTTTGGAAAGGCTCTGGAGGATAAAAAATTTACGGACTTTAATCAACAGTGTGGAAAGGGAAAGGGAAAAGGGCTTCATATGTTGAAGGAAAAAAACCAACATTGCACTCAAACAGTGAATAGGCCTAGGAGGGATAGAAAGACAGGAAAGGGGGATGTAGGATAAAGAAGGGAAAAAGGGAAAGGAAAAGGGGCTAATACATAGGGGAAGAAAAAATAACTAAGCTTGTATAAAAGGGGGAGGAAGGGGGAAGGAGAAAGAAGAAGAAGGAGACAGGAAAAGAAGAGAGAGGGGGGGGGAGAGGGTAAGGGGCTGATGTTAAGCTAAGCTTTAAGGGTAAGGGAGAGGGAAGGAGAGGGCAAAAGGTAAGGGGTAAAGGGAGAAGGAGGAAAGGAAGAGCTGAAAAAGGGATTTTCTTTGGACAAAAGCTTAAGTAAGCTTAAAGGCAAAAGGGTTGTTTTTCTCTTTGAACTTTTTGGACTAATAAGCTACAATTTGAATAAAGAAGCTGAAAGAATTAACTAACTAACCTAAATAAGCACTAGTGACTAAAATGTGGCAACTAAATAAGCTTAAAAGGGCTTAAACTAGACAGAGTACTTAACTAAGCTTAAAGGCAAAAAGTGGCTTATCTTTTTAACTGTTAACACAAACTAAGCTAAGAAAATGGGAAAATAAGCTCACACAGCTTATCATTCAAAGGATATGAATAACTAGGAACAAAATAAGCAAGTGAGATAAGCTCAATAAGCTAGAAGTTGGCTTAAGCACCACAGCAGTACTAACTTAAGAGTTAGTACTGTTGGTTATGGATTTGGGCTTAAAAACCTCAATAAGCAAAGGAAAATGACTAGTGAGCTAAGATAAGCAACAAAGGGAACTAACAAGCAACTAAGAAACTGAATTCGACAACTATTAAGCTCCTAATAAGCTAGAAAAAGAAAATAAGCATTTTACTACACTATGCTAAGTAAAACAGTCAAAGTCCTACTTTGAACTAAAAATTAAGCTACCTAGAATACAAGCTAAAGGCTACAACTAAAAGGGCTTAAAAAAGGGCTTATTGGCTTTTTAGGAAAGCCAAAAGCTTGGGCTTAGGTTCACTAATAAGCTAGATAAGTGGGCTTGAAGTTGGGCCCCTAGCACCAGGGCACATTATATAGAAAAGAAGGACTAATATTGACAGCTTACAATAAGCTGTCAAATAAGCTCAAATTGAAAAGCTAAGTTAAAACAGATAAAGAACACCAGGAAATGAACTTGTGCACATTTTTTTAGAACCCAAAACTCTAATATACCTGCTGATTTTTGGAGATGGAAAAAGGGCTTTTTCCTTTGAAAAATGACAATTAATACTTGGCAGTTTTGACTCAAAAAGTCAAATGACTCAAAGTATTTTTGACAGCTTGTTTAGACACTCAAATAACACAACTTTGGAAACTAAAACTCAAGTATACAAGAGCTTATGAAATAAGCTCTTGTATCTCCTTCAAAAAAAACCTACAGTTTCAAAGAACACTTGTAAAAATTTGAAAAACAGGCTTTGACTAAAAAAACTTTGGAAAAACAGATTACAAGGGCTTAATGACTTAAGCCAAGGTTATCCTTATGACCCCAACCCATACCATTGCATTTCTGACCCGTTTTAGTACTTAACCCAAACACCCCTTTATATTTTAAAGACTGATTTTAAAACATATAAGAACTGTTTTAAGCTCAAAATTTTTGAAGTTAACTAACAAGCATGCAATAATAAGCACTAAAGAGGTAATAAGAACAGGAAAATAAGCACTTTGAGAAACTAATAAGCTATAACAGAAATAAGCTATTTTAGACAGTTTTTAAGCAAATGAAAATTAAATAATACAAGAGCAACTAAAAGGCATATTTAAGCATAACTAAACATAAATAAGCACAATAAGACTTTAATAAGCTAAAAATAAGCAATGCTACAGTAACAATAAGCAAAATTTAAAAAGAAAATGTACCTTAAATCCTTGCTCAAAACAGGATTGTTAGCACCTAAATAAGCTCTAAGACCTACCCACAGCTTATGAATAAGCTTAAACTAAGAAAACCCAATGAGCCATCCTTGTTTGCTCATTCATCCACTTGATCATATAGTAACTTTTCTTTTTCCTTTTTTAATTTTTCTTAAACTTTTGTATAAAAGTGTTAAAAACAGATTATATGATATTAAAGAAATGCAAGTAACTTAGATCATAATATTAAAAGCAAACTGAATTTTCATTAATCTTTTTAAAACAGAAATACATAAAAGTTGCACTAAACACTTAAAAGAAAATTATATTAAAAACTAACTTAAAAAAAACTAACTGTTTCTCCTGTCTGCCTCAAGGGCTTACAAAGCTTTATATAGCTAAACGAGCTAGGGTTTGCACTTGGTCTTCTCTCTTTGTCTTCACTTGGGTGTGTTACTTTGAAGACACAAAACAGCCTATGTGCTTGTTGCGTGTGTGTAAACATAAGACAATCCTGGCCCTTCATTTGCCTTTGTGCCCAAGTCTTAAATCCAAACCCTTGATCGAATTTGTTGGGACATACAAGACAGAAGGTCAAAGTACTGCTAAGTACAAGGTCAAAGTACTGCTAAATTGAAGATCGAAGTACTGCCTGCTTAGTATGGAAAAGTCAAAGTACTGCCGTGGATAAAGGAATTTTAAAGGATTATTTAAACGGTTATGTTAGTAATTATCTTGTAACAGTTATTTTAGTGATTAGTATTGATTAGTGTTTATGTCATACAAGGACTGTACACCTACTAGAGTTATCCTTATGTTTATAAAAGGATCTCTAGGAAGGTATTAGAAGAGGAACGAACACGAACAACAGAAAAAGCATTAGTTAGAGATTAGTATTGTATTAGGGATCTGCAAACTTAGGCAGATTCAAAGTGTGGTAATACAAATCGTTTGATTAATCATTGTGTGTTCTTCTTAGTACTGCCAACTAGATTCCGCATAGTTGACAGTATATCAGTGTTTCATTAAGGAATATCGATCCTATAGAATTGGTGGGAATTTAGATTGCCAACATGGCATACCCATGTGGGGGTGGGGTTAAGGATTGTGAAAGGTTTGGATGGATGTTGGGGGGTCAACGAGGTGGATAGGGACAGGTTGTGGGGTTTATGGGATTTGGCGGGAAATAATGAAGAAGATATACAGTGTTTTGAAAATGGGGTGAGGGTTTGGGGTGTTTGACAAGATTGGTCCTCCAAGGTGTGTGGGATGTGCAAAACCAACACGCCTTGTTTTTATATAAGTTTGGGGTGTTGGCAGAAACACCCCTTGAGAGTTATAAGTGGCATTGCACCCATGGTCCTTGTGTTTTATATCTTTGGAAGTTTGGCAGACTTAACCCTTGTGGTTAAGTCTTTGGGCATTTGGCAGTTTTGATCCCTTGTGATAATTTTCTTTTTCTTCTTTTTCCCCCTCTTTAAATAAGTATATAGGATTGGTAATTATAAGGTCCCTAAACTATTTTTCCCCTTTCCATCTTGTTGACTTCTGGATTTTCGGGGTTGACTTGTTTGACTTTTCAGATCTGGGCTTGTCCTTGTCTTTGTCTTTTCCATGCTTTTTCTATTCCGTGTTCGGTTTTGGGGTCGTTTTGGCTTATTTTTTGTCTTTTTCTAGATATTCGTTCCTATGCCATCCACACAAATAGCAAAACAAGCATATTTTTGGCATTTTAAGTCCGTTTTTGGTTATTTTAACTTGTTTTTAAAGGTAAAAGGTATGTGTAATTAAACACATACCACACATTTTGTGACATTGATATACAAATTTATTCTTCAGAGACAGGCAAATGGAGCCTCTGCAGTGACCGTTTTAACTACTTCATTTTTGATCATTTTGATAGTGCAATATATTGGAATGATGGGTTACATTGGCTAAATATTAAAGACCCTGACCATCCAATTATAACAACCATACCAATCCCTCAACGGGGAATGACTTTCCTCAAGTCTTATGGCTATATACATCCAATGCAAATACTTATACAAATGTCTCACTTGTTACATCTGGAAGGAAAATTATTTGTGTGGCGTGGGTCTTTGTTTCTTGTTTGCTTAGATGATTTTGGCTCTAGGGAGTTTACTATCTACGAGATGACGATAGGGTGTTTCTGAGTTGATTGGTTAGAATGTGTTCATACAGATGACTTTATGACTCCCCTTCCCGAAGGTTGGTCGATTCGGTCCAATGTTTGGAGAATTGTTTTAGGAGAAAGGGAACAAGATTCGTTTTTGGTGATCAAGTTGTCTGGAAAGGTTGTACAATACAACCTAATATCAAAGACTCTCCATGAGATATATGATTGTGGATCTAATCAAGTTGATGATAACCATGATGATAATGATGATGCTGATGATGATGATGATGAGCTCCTTCAGCAATTTTAGGCTGAACATAATGTTTATGAGTTCATACCGTCTTTTGCAAGTGTGTGATTAGCCGTCTTTGTATAATGTTTGTTTGAAATTGATATTAGATTGAATAGGCTAGGTCTTTCGGGTCTGTCCAAAGGCCGATTCAGTTTAGATAGCATTATATGCTTCTGTTTGTTCAAGTAATATATTTATAACTTTGACTTTTACTAGTCAACATCGGTGTACAAAAGTCGAAATGGATTAGAATGTTAACACAAATTATGTTGCATGCCTACTTTAACAATTTATTATAGTAGAAGCACCATATGCAAATTGCACAAACAATCAAGTTATAGTAACCACAATAAAGTTAAGAATATCCAAAATAAGCAAAGTTAAATGTACCAATACCAAAACAACAACGTGCATGTTTTTTCACTAAACCAAAAGATGAACATACACCACCTTCACAAACACATGCACAAGCTTCACATACCCAAACTGAAGTTCCTACAGCATCTTCCTTTTACCTTTCATCCTTACATTTGAACTTCCTCCAACATTTTCTTTAGAACTTTTCATTCCAAATTCCTTATTCAGAATTTGTTGCCAAGTTGTAACAGCTGCAAGGCCTAAAACAGAACTCGTCACTGGAGGTGGTCTTTTTGTTTGAACTACAACAGTTGTACAGGTTGACCCTGTTCTAGGTGTTGTGGGTGCAAGATATTTTGACCTTGATTTGGGTTTTTTCGTTTTGTGATTGCTGCATTTCTAAAGCTTGACCCTCGGCTACCTTTATAAAAGTCCTCACCTCATCTGAACTGAAATCATCATACCACTGTGCAATCTCTGATGGAATAGTAGTTTTTTTTACTTTTGCAGACCTTGACCCTTGTTTACCTTCAAAAGGTTTTTTTCGTTTGGGTAGATCTAGACCCTGGTTCTTTAGAAGGTTTTTTTTGTTCCCAAGTACAATCAGAGCTACAAGTATCCTCAGAGCTTGACTTTAAGGTATCATCAGAAGTATCACCAGAAGTAACTTGAAAAGGGTTATGATCATAACTTTCATCAAAGGTAGCTTGAAAAGGGTTATGATCAGAGCTTTCATCAAAGGTAGTTTGCCCCTGGAAATAATCATAGCTTGTGTCTGATTCAATAATTACGACATCTGTAAATAAGATATGATTGGTAGGTAAACTTAGTTTCAAATTCAGGTTACTTCCTAAGCTACATTAACCTTAAAGGGGTGTTTGGCTGAAATCAGCTTGTTTCCTAAACTTAGTTTCCAAATGTACATTGGTTCAATTCAGCTTATTTCATAACTTAGTTTCCTAAAGGGATGTTTGGATCAAATCAATTGTTTCCTAAACGGATGTTTGGCTTTAATCAATTGTTTTGTAAACTTAGTTTACTATGGTATAAACTTTGGTTCCCTATTACTATATAGAGTAAATTAGCATCCCTAACATTCTAATACGAATGAAATATGCTCAAAACAACATTTACCTCTTTCCATCACCATTTTCTCCTTTCCCTTGTTAATATGCATTATCTGTTTTTCCTTGTTAAGATGTTGTCCAGCTTTCTCAATCCTCTTTTCAAGAAGGTCTTGAATCTTCATTTGTGTTACCTTTCTTTTGTCATCTACACATAAAGCAAACACTCAATACATAAGCCACAACTAAAATGATGGGTAAAATAACATAATAAGAACAAATGGCAAAACGGGTCAATGAAATAGCATCATCAACCTGCCAGTTACTCCCATACTTACACTTACATTTCACACGCTTCTGTTTCTCCCACTCTCTTTTCAATAAATCATCGAGTGTGTCATCAGCTATAGCATCATGAACCTGCCAGTTACTCCCATACATATGTAAAACATAATCGATCATGTCATTCTTTACTACAAACTTGTTCAAGTCCATAGCTTTCCAGGAATCTGCCATTGATATGAAGTTTGATCTAGGGTTTGTTTGGGTTTTGGGAGTGAATAGCAAGTTTTGGTAGTGAGCATTAAATGGAGTGTGTTTGGAAAGTTTTCTAAATGGAGTAAAGAGTCAGGTTTGTTGGGGAAACACGGAGTCAACACTCGTTTAAATGGGAAAAGACTTCAATACCCAGGGACTATTCATGCAATTTTTTGTAAACAATAAAGACTGATGATGCAATTTAGTATTTTGCACCCAGACTTAAATGATGGTATGTTGTTACGGCGGCGCTTCATTTTCTACTTGCAATGATGACATCTCAGCTCCTATGCACGATAATTGATAGTTTGATTTAATTATGTATAGGGTAATGCACACTTATTTCCTCTTACATATATATCTAAACTGTTTACCTTAAATTTTAATCAATGGTCACTTTCGAGGTTTTGGATGAACTTATGGAGATTACTGGTTCAACCGAGTTACATAAGCGTATGCGGTTTTGGTTTGTGCTAGAGATTGCCAAAGAAGAAGGTTTGCTAAAATTTCTTTGCGATCGCTGTGATGTCTTGAGGAGGAAAAACGCCAGGCGCATTGTGTTGATTCGTGAGATGGAGGGTTTGGGAGAACGTGGGGTGGCTGTTGATTCTTTGGAGTCTTTGAAACAAACTCACGCTAGAGAAACCGCTAAGCTTGCCGCTTTGACAGATGCGATTACTGAATCTCTGGCTGGTATCCATGAGAAGGAACGTCATGTGGCTAAATTGGATTTAAATGATTAGGTTTTCATAGGTAACGAGTAGTAAGTTACTTTTTGTTTTGTTGATGGTTAAATGTAATGACTTTTATATCTTATGGCCGTATATCTTATATTTTGAAGATGTAAAATTATTTTCAATCAAGTGTTTTGATTTATGCATGATGTTGTTGTTTATGTCATTTCTCGTGTTAGTGATATACAGTAAATGATATAGATTTTAGGTAAGTTTGAGTCGTGGGGAAAAAAATGCCGAACTTGATGGAATATGACGGGAGTGAGGGAGGAAGAAAGGCCTCACAGGGACAAACCGCGCAATAGGAAAAAGACAAAATAAAGAAACAGTAAATGTTACTGTATTAACAAAGAGGTCAGGGACCAACGACGCAACACGAAATAATAGTGTAATGACGCTACTGCCCTTCAAGAAAAAGGCGACGTGGCAAGGATAGGGACCAAACGGGTAACTACAATGTCAAATAGGGACCACGTATGAGAAAAACGGGGTGGACTTTGGGGACTAACAGTGTAATTAACCCTATTAATTATTATTCTTTTTAAAAGATGTTTATGAAAAAATACCTATATATTTCCTAATTTAACCAAAAGAATTACAAATTCGTTTTTAAATACTCATTGCAGGGAAAAACAAAATATACACATGTCCTTACGAGTTCTTTATATGTAGTTTTGGACCAAAGTGAAAATTTTAAAAAAAATAGGAACTCAATGTTAACTCCCATTCCTTCTAACGATTATGAGCCTTTATCCTCATACCCTAATTACGTTCCAAAAACCTTTCAAAACAAAATCAAAATAAAACTATTTGTACATCTACACAACACAACTGTTTGTTAGTATAACCTTAATCGAAACAAAATTATCCATGATTTGTTGTTTCAAATGATCTAAGTTAGTATTATGATGATATTGATGAAAGGTATGTTTTTCAAATTAAGTATCACGTTTAGTGTTTACATATATCATGTGTAACATTCAAAATCAGGAATCAATATGTAGAACTCCAATTCGTTTAGATGTTTATCTTCAAATTAAAGTATGTTTATAATTTTTGATTTTATTTGTTTTTGGTTAATAATTGTTTTTGGTCTAATATCCAACCTTTAACGCTAGTTTTATACACCTAAAATGATCTCAACTCCCTAATTACACTCTAATTAAAAAGTTTATTTTCATTGGATTATGATTGTATTTAATTCATAGTTCTAAGTTTTCAAACATCATCATAAAATGATCTCAACTCCCTAATTACACTCTAATTAAAAAAAATACCCCAATTTTGTGTTGTTTGATATAAAATATTTAGTGATATGCCTACATTGTACCATGTGTTTTATTTAGATTAATTGATGATATGAATGTTGGGGTTTAGCCCATGAGTGAATATAGAAGTTTACTCTTACAATCACAGATGGAGAACACTTCGAGTTAAAACTGGTGGCACTCATTCTATTCAATAACCCTTTATTTCTTTTGACATCATTGAAGATATTTGCAGACCCATGACTCTAGTTTCGGCTTTGTTACTTAGTTGGTGAGAAAAAACGAGAAAATAAAATTTTCAAACATTTATGTTATTTATTGTGGAGATTTAAAAAGGTATGTTTTCAGGTCGTCTAAATAACATCTTTCATAACCAACTGAGATAAATCTTTAGCGACATAAGGATAGTGCACTTCTTTGCTAATGGAACACTATGATAAACTGAAACAAATCGAACCATATATATATCTAAACTCAAACCCATTAGTGCAACATAAGAAAAGTTAAAGATGTTTTTAATAATCTAAAATTGGGTATGTGTTGTCTTTATCTTTAGCCTATGCGTTCAGTCAAGTTTGCCTATATTGTGTTGTTACACAACCTTCTAGATTTCTTTGTTAATAATATATGTTGAGTGAAGTCTGTAGGGTGGGTTTGGGTTCACTATTAGCTCCAAAACATCCATTTGTTTCCAAAATGTTATGCTCAGTACACATAAAGTATCACTACACATAAGGTATCACTCAATATTATAGTATTATTTTAAATTGCTCATTTACTTAACTAGGTGCCGAAATGGTGGTGAGTGTTATGGTTAGTGCATGCATCAATTTTTGTGGCATGGCCTTATAAGTTTAGTTTTGTTAAACATGTTAGGTATCTTTATTATATCAAGCTTTGCTATTTTGCTCAGTGAGCAGGAGAAAAGTGGTCCATAACCTTATAACTAGAGGCTTAGATCATATGTCTAAAATGTCATGCAATTGTTTTATAGACTTGATGCTAAAAGTGTTGCTATAAATGTTTGAAAGTCTTGCTATTTAGGATCTATAATTTGGTTATATATGGGTATGGAAGTAGAACCTATTCTTCTTAATACTTTAAGGATCCAAAAACGTTTTACGAATGTGGAAGTAGTGCCCGTTCTTTATCATACTTAGAAAGGTTTTGATTCAATTGTTGTTGCTAAATTAACTGATGTTGTACAAATCATATGGTGCTGCAATTTCACTTATTGCTGCTTTTAAGTGGTTTCTTTTCAGGTAAAGCCTCTCATATGGGTAGAAGCTCAAGTTGAAAGACATTCTACAAGTCGAGTGAAAACTATGGTAAAATATCCGGAGCCAATTACAGCATGTATATAGTTTGTCCATTACAATGTGAAGAACCGTATAATAGATAAATATTCGACACAAACAATTTCGTGCCATGTACATATGGATGGGTCGATTTGGACATAGAAAAATATATAAAAAACGACTATTCACCCTATATACGCAATCCCAAATATCTGAATATATTGGGTTTGTCTCATAAAAATATTATGACTTTGCATCCAATGTTGACCTTTATCTCATGTTTCAATAGGTAACTTTAACTAATAGTATTCGATGCTCATATGGATGCATTCCAACAGCAGCTACAAAGTGGACAAAAACAACCTATTATTGAAAAAGAGCAAGGCCTGCTTGCATTCGTACACTGATCTCACCATGTGAGCTTTTCATATTCACCCAATCTATTGCTTCTTTAATTATTGCTCTTTTGTTATTAGCTGGACCCACATTTTAGCCTTCTATTTTGGTTTATCAAAGATTACTGTATCATTAAATGATGAATCTAATACCAAAGAAAATATAACTGAAATACATGTCTATAATTAGGGAGGAGTTAATTGATGAGCAAGAAGAGGTTAAAGAAACATGATGAAGATATAATAATTGAGAAGGTGCACGTCAAAAGGTGTTCACTTGAAAAAAATTTCATGTTCCAAGCTGCCCCAGGATGCAATTCTATGCATAACAGAATAAAGACACTATCTGATATTAACATATTTTTAAATGAAAGATAATAATCACAGTAATCATGATTTTAAAGTACTAAATACATTGATGTTTTGGAATTAAGTTCAATCGTAAATGTAATTTTATGTTCCTACAAAGAAAAAGAATTACAATAAAACACCATTCCAACAAGGAAAAAAGCCACAATGAAGAGGCCATATTTTGCTTAAAGCTAATTTCAGTACACTTTTTAATAAGTTTTCTTAAAAATAAGCTTTTCATAAGGTGATTTGTTGTTTAAAAAGAAACGTTCAGAAATTTTTTAATAAGTTTTATGCTAATAAAAAACTTTTTCATATTTTTGGACTAAACTGTATTTTTTTAAAAACCCCCAGACATCTTAAAACAATACCAGTTTATATTGTATTACAATTATAATTCTTAAAAGCCTAAATTGAAACAGACTTAAAGCATCATATAAACTTCATTCATAGCCCATGTTTTTTATTCTAACGAATTCATCATCAAAGCTATCTGCAGCTCATTTAATACAACCAAGCAAATCACCAGGTTTTCTTTTTAATCTTTGTAGACACATATTTATATTTATTCAGCTTCTTATTCTTATAATTGTTAATCTTTGTGATTGCACATGTTCTAATTATTGTTACTATATATTGTTTTCCAAGAATCCAAATACTTTTTATTCAACATATCACGTATGTTTCTTCTAGATATTTTTACTAAGTTCTGCTAGGTGTACATTGTGGAAATTGTAGAGGGGGGTGAATACGTTTCTTTTTAAAAACATAAAATGTTTCGTATTAAATTACCGATCAAGCGTGATATAATATGTAGAGTGCTCGTATTAGTTCTATACCAACTATACATATTTTATTAAATCGTATCACAACAATACAAACCAAAACACAATGTTCACATCAATCCACGACACAAACATAATCAAAACTATATAAGAAACACATCACGTAATTATCTATATAATGCAAGTATATAATATAAGGCGATAAATGCGAGTATAAATGTAAAGAGATAAGTAAAAAGAAATGCAAACCGGACACGATGATTTATAGTGCTTCGGTCACGAAGCTTCTCTTTTCCCTACTCCACTCCCTGACTATCCAACTCGAGAGTTACTTCACTAGTCAACAAGATCCCTTTAGGCGGAGAAAACCATACACAAGTAGCTTACACCAATTTCTAACACTAAGCCAAATGTCGAGTTCTAATCTTAGCTAGAACCGATCTATCACACGCTTGTATTTTAAGGCCTAAAATACTAACCACACTTACAAGTATTTACTTTACCTAAATACTATCATGATCAACCCGATCTAACTATTACACATAATTACAAGAGATATAAATGAATTACAACATACAACACAATCTACTATAATACATACAGGTGATCAAATGTAATCACTTCTATGTGACCCGATCTACTACATGATAAGCAAGTAAACAAAGGTGATCACTTTCATGTAGAGACATCCTATACATCACTACATATCCCTTGGTACTAGTGGAACTCATCTAGAAAGTAACCAAGAATCAAGCCTAATGCTAGAAACATGTTAGAAAATCAAAGACA
>BQNB010001403.1:80771-129612 GCA_026074375.1 Tanacetum coccineum | reverse complement strand
GGAATTATCAAGCTATGGTCAACAAAAGTCAACCCTAGTCAACAATGGTCAACTCACAAAATGACCAAAACCCTTAAAATTACCAATGAGCCCTTAATGTTAAAACATTTTCACAAAAAGTCCCAAAATCATTAACACCGTTAGTCCTTTTATATTAAAAGACTAACGGTCGTTAAGTCATAAATTAACCAAATCCAAAAACCATTTAACCAAGCCCATACCCATATTACCCGGCCCAAACCTTTTATATATATACCAACGAGCCTAAATACTTAAAAGACCCAAGTCAAAATTGGGTCAACGCCCCAAAAAGATATAAACATTTTACTGTTTATCCTCTTTCCCTCCACCTCTTTTTCACTTTCATTAAACACAAGGTGAATCCACCCCAAACCCACACACAAAAGAGCTTCTAGAAGGAAACCCTGCCACATATGACACATTTCATAACACGCTGGCGATCTGGGGCATTCCTATTGGTGGAGATACGTGTACATGATCCAAGGGCCAAGATTTGATTGATTGAAAGTTAGTTATGATTGGAGGGATGTGATTAAAGATATAGGAGTCTCTTGGACCTAGAACATTCCTTCGCCAGCTATAAATAGAAGAGAAGATCACTCAGAGCAAGATAACTAGGAGTAGGAGTAGGTGTAGCTTAGTATAGCTTATTGCTTATTTTTCCAGCTTATTATGTTTTCAATATTGTAATTTCCTTTTCAAGTCATGTAATTTCAAGTTTTATTAATAAAATTTCATTTCCTTTCAATTCTGTCTTTTAAATTCTGTTTTTACATAATTGCATTTTGGTTCAATCAAGTTTTCTAAAGTCATTTAAATAAGCTCATAAGTTCTTCTACTTATAAGCTACTGCTTACTCACTTAAGCTCAGCTGAAAGCTTAAAGTGAATAAGGTTTCCATTTACAGTATTAAAGTTCATTGAATAAGCCCATTTGGAAGATAAGCCAATTCAGGAAGGGATTATAGGGGCTTATTCTTAGCTTATTACTTAAGCTTGCTAGTAGATTAAGCTCATTTGAGCACTTTTATTGTCCCTGTTTAGCTGGGGCTGAGGTACACAATCTCTTTACTTAAATTTCAGTTTCATTACTTTTTTGCTTCTTTCTGTTTAATTTGTGATTATTTCTGCTTATTGATTGCTTGTTTCTGCTTAGAGTAGCTTATTGATGCTTAATATAGTTGTTTGTTGCTTATCTAATTCTCTTGTTAGTTTAAATTTCAATTTTCATGTATTTGTTCTTAAAATAGTTGAAAAATCAAAAATAGTTGCATAGTCTATTAGCTTATTGTTCTGGCTTATTTGATTATTAAAACATGTTCATAGGGTCTGTTTTCAGCTTTGTAACATCTGGTATTTGAATTCTTAGCCTTGGATCTAAGTTTTATAAGCTAAAAATAGAATTAGACAAATTAAAGGGGTGTTTGGCACAAGACAACACTAATTGATTTAGTGCTGTCAAAGGTCATTTAATCCATTAATTTGATCTTAATTGTCAATTTGAAGTTTATAAGATTAGTTTCTGAGGTTCTTATTAGGTTAAATTAGCTTTTTATAAGTTTGAATGTTGTTTTCTTTAATCTGTGGTATTTTCATAAGCTTTTTATGCCTTAAACTGTTCTAGCTGTTGTTATTGTTCTATCTACTCTTGTTAGGTCATTCTAATAATGTAGAAACTAAGTCTTTAGCTTGCATTGTTAGTTTTAAGTTTTGGACATTTTTATTGTCAAATGCATCAGTAGTATAAAAGGCTTTATAGCCATTTTTCAAATCAAAATTTAAGCTAGTAAAAGTAGGATTTAGGTTTTCAAATTTGGTTTACAAGTAGTTTATAGGATAATTTAGATCTGTTTTAGCTTATTTCAGTATAATTAGCTTATTTACTATCTGTTTTTAGCTTTAAAATCAGCACTTTGTCATTTTCATTAAGATTTGAAAAAGTAAAAAATAGAATAGTTTGTTTTTTCATTCGGCTTTTTTATTGCTTATTTAATTTTCAAAATAGTTTTTAAAAGAGATTTTAAGTAGCTTTTAAGTCAAGGTTTTAAGTTGTATAAGCCAAAAGTCCATAAAGATCCTTTAGCTTATTGAAAAATAAGCTGAAAGTTTCCCTAATGGACTGTTTGGTTAACAGTTTTTCAAAAAGTACTTATTGAGATTTTAGCTTATTGATTGTAGTTTTTAGCTTAATTCTTACTTATATTTGTTAGATAGGTTAGTTATAAGTTGAATTTAGCTTATTAAGGTTAGGATTTAGCTTATCTTGTCTTTTCATAAAAAATCCAAAAACATAGAAAATAAGCATAAGTAGTCTTTTCATTGCTTATTTGAATTTCAAAATATATTTTGTTTATTGTTTAAAGTAGCTCATAGGTCAGGCTTAAAGGTAGTATAAGACAGATTTTCATAAGGATCCGTTTGATTGCTTAAAAATAAGCTCAAAGATGCATGGTCAGGCTTTTTGATAACTGGTTTTGTAAAAAAATGCTTATTGATCTTTTTCAGCTTATGGTTTATTCTATTTGTTCATTTATAGCTTATATTAGCTTATTAGATTAGTTTTAAGTTAGTTATAGCTTATTTGATCTGGTTTGAGCTTATCTTAGCTTATTAGCATATTCAAGTTTTAAGAGAAAGTTTAAAAAGAGCTAAGTGCTCTTTCTGTTTCAAAAAGCTCTTTTTCAGCTTATTATCTAGTTTTCTAAAAAGTTGTTTTTTACAAAAGTAGCTTATTTTAAGCTGCTTAACAACTTTTATTTTTAAAGTTTTTGCAAAAAAATAAAAAGGGAAGAGGGGAAATCCAGGGTGAGCAAGGCTCGAACCCTGGACCTCTACCCTCCTCACCTTTTATAAACCTCACACCACACACCTCACACCAACGCGCCCTTGGGACTTTTCTGTCCTAAGGTGCATAATCAATTCTTTTAACATCTTTTTGTGCTCTTTTTGAAAAAAAGCAATCCGTGTGCTTTTCTGCTTATTTTGGACTTATTCGTTGAACTTATTTTTAAGCTTTCATTTTTCCTGCATTCCTTGCATCATTAGCTATTTTTAGTAATTTTATAGATTTTTTATTTTACACTTTTATATTTTTAATCATTTAATTTTGTTTAAAACTTTAAAAATTCATAAAAAATAGAAAAATAATAAAAAAATAAGTAATCACTAAGGGTGGTGTGTATGTTGGAAAGGGTTACCTCGATGAGGGACTCTTCAAACTAAGTGTTGTAACTGATGACAATGTTATTAATAATAATAACGCGGGCACTAGCACCGCTTCTGTGTACATGATTGATCCTTCTTTCTTATGGCATTCAAGATTAGGCCATGTTAACTTTCGTTCCTTACAAAGAATGATAAACTTAGGCATGTTGCCTAAATGTTCTAAGGATAAAATATCTAAGTGTGAAATTTGTGTTGAATCTAAATACACAAGTCATTCACATAAATCTGTAGAAAAATCAAATGAAATACTTGGTCTAATACATACTGATTTATGTGATTTTAAAGCAACTCCATCCAAAGGAGGAAAGAATTATTACATTACTTTCATTGATGATTGCAGTAAATTTTATTATGTGTACTTAATAAATTTCAAAGATGAAGCTTTGAATATATTTAAGACATATAAAGCAGAAGTTGAAAATCAACTAGACAAAAATATCAAAATTATAAGGTCTGATAGAGGAGGAGAATATGAATCCAATGACTTTGCTTAATTTTGTTCTACATTTGGTATTGCACACCAAACGACAGCCCCATACACTCCACAACAAAATAGAGTGGCTGAACGTAAGAATAGAACATTGAAGAACATGATCAATTCAATGTTAATTACTTCAGGGACTCCTCATAGTCTTTGGGGTGAAGCATGTCTTGTTGCAAACACAATATTAAATAAAATTCCTCATAAGAAAAGTGACAAATCTCTATAGCAATTATGGAAATAAAAGCAACCTTCTTATAAAAGGATGAAAGTGTGGGGTTGCTTGGAAAAGGTTTAAATACCTTTACCAAAAAGGACAAAACTTGGACCAAAAATAGTTGATTGTGTTTATCTTGGCCCAGCAAAGAATAGTGATGCTTATAGGTTTACAAATCCAACGTAGAAGACATAAGCAATAACACAATTATAGAATATGCCGAAGCAGATTTCTTTTAGAATATCTTTCCTTATAAGGATAAAGAGAAACAAATCTTAAATCTAAGGAAAAGAGTAATGAATGATCAGTTCTCTCAAGATGAAATAGACAACAATTATGAGGTTCCATAAGAGAATGTTGAACCAAGAAGAAGTAAGCGTGCAAAAGTCACTAAAGACTTTGGACCTGATTATATGACGTATATTGTTAATGAAGAACCACAAACATATAAGGCTGCTATGGAATCATCAGAAGCACCTTATTGGAAAGAGGCTATTCAGAGTAAAATAGACTCAATTGTGCATAACAATACATGGAAATTGGTTGATCTGCCTTCAGGACATAAACCAATTGGCCATAAGTGGATCTTCAAAAAGAAACTAAGACCTGATGGTACCATAGAAAAGTATAAGGCTTGTTTAGTAGCCAAAGGATACCGTCAAAAAGAAGGTCAAGATTTCTTTGATACTTATTCACTAGTTACAAGGATAACCTCTATAAGAACATTGATTGCTATAGCAATAATTCACAACCTGATTATACATCAAATGGATGTAAAGACTGCGTTCTTAAATGGTGAATTAGATGAAGAAATATATATGCAACAACCTGAGGGGTTTGTTGTCAAAGGTCAAGAGCATAAGGTTTGTAAATTGGTTAAATCTCTTTACGGCCTTAAACAAGCTCCAAAGCAATGGCATGAAAAGTTTGATAACACTCTCTTATCAAACGGCTTTCAAATAAACGAATGTGATAAATGTGTTTATGTTAAAAAAATGGAAAAATGCATTTGTCATTATTTGTTTATATATGGATGATATGCTGATTATGGGAACAAATATGGATGTCATTAACCAAACCAAGAAAATGCTTCATTCTTCATTTGATATGAAAGACATGGGAGAAGCTGATGTCATTCTTGGTATTAGAATTCAAAAGAATTCCAATGGATACATCCTTACCCAATCTCATTACATTGAGCAGACCCTTAAGAAATTTGGGCACTATGATGATAGACCAGTCGTAACTCCTTTTGATCCTAAGGTTCAACTAAAGAAGAACAAAGGACAAAGTGTATCTCAGTTACAATATACACAAGTTCTAGGAAGCTTGTTGTATATAATGAATTGTACACGACCAGACTTGGCATATAATGTAAGTCGACTCAGTCGATACTCACACAATCCTGGTAGAGATCATTGGGATGCACTAGTTAGAGTGTTTCAATATCTTAAGCATACAATGGCTTATGGGTTACATTACACTAAATATCCTCCAGTGTTAGAAGGATATTGTGATGCCAATTGGATTTCCAACCATAATGAAGGCAAGTCCACAAGTGGCTATGTATTTACGCTTGGAGGGGCTGCTGTATCATGGAGATCATCTAAACAAACTGTGAATACCAGATCAACTATGAAAGCAGAATTTGTTGCTTTAGACAAAGCTGCTGAAGAAGCTTAATGGTTTAGAAGCTTTCTAGAAGGTATTCCTTTGTGGCCAAAACCTGTGACTGCTGTGTGTATACATTGTGATAGTATGGATGCTCTTACTAGAGCAAATAATCACATCTATAACGGCAAGTCAAGACATATAAGACGTCACCACAATACGATAAAGGACTTGTTAAGAAATGGAATCATTTCCATTCACTACGTAAAGTCAAAGGAAAATGTTGCTGATCCTTTGACAAAAGGCCTTTGTAGAGAACAAGTTATATTTACATCGAGGGGTATGTGCTTAAAGCCAACACAATGAGTGGCTACTCGGCGAAAACCTAACCTAGAAAAATTAGAGATCCCATGGTCTAGGTTCAATAGGAAAACTAGTTGAGTAGAACTCAAAAAGTACTAACACACAGGTATGCCCATTCCTAAGAAGAATTTTTGTGTGTTTTTTCGTTGATGATTAAGGGTTGAATTTATAGTTCTTAATAATGCTAATGGCTTTTACAGTGGAATATTACGGAATATTCTTGATTGGCATTACCTATATGAGATTGATGTGTGGTCGCATCTTTGAGAACCAGATGGCTAAGTTCTCTAAAATTCTCATGAATAAGGATATGTTCACGACCGAAATGAACACAACGGTAAGAATCTGTTATTGCATAGATATGATGTGTGTGATACTCATTGTCTCGATTTACTATACAACGTGGTTAGTTCAAGACTAATGTTCACTACCCACAAAGTAGATCCGATAAGTACTCACTAGGAAAGGTTCAAGTCCAAAAGACACCTTATTTGATTTGATAGAAATAGAATAATAAGTAACTTTAAATTATCTTATTTTTTATTCAAATGTGGGGTATTATTGGTGTTTGAATAAAAAATGTGGGGTATTGTTGGACCAAATAAAATAATTCTAGACATTAGCGACAGTTTTTCTGTCACAAAACCGTTGCTAATGAACCCTTACAATTGTAAGTATTCCACAAAGTTTGTTCAAAATCATCCCTTGTCCAAAGCCTTTTGAGCATATACAAAAGACTAAGTAACATCTTTGAACTTCTATCAGCATGCTGATGACTGGTAAAGTTTTCTTTCCTTCTTTTATTGAATCTACCAGTCAACAATGGGTGGAGGCTTAGTAGCCAAAGGAATATCATCAATTGCTACTTCCTCTTCATCAAGAACAATTTCCATGAGCTCTTTAATCTTAGTTGCTTCTTGATCATCATCCACTTCAGCTGTTTCTTGAACATCATCCACCTTTTACTTTTTAGTGACCTCTTATTCTAGCTCATCTCATGCTCTGTTTGAACTACCTTCCCACAAGTCTGTTCTATAATCCACAAACATGTTCACCCTTTTGAAAGCTTTGTCAAACAATTATTTGATAGAATCAAAGTCTTTAGATTTCAAGTCTTTATGCTTCCAACCTTCCATGTTCTAAAGGTAGGTAATCATGGTCTTCTTGTGTTGAGTTTTGGTTGGTGGTTTGTTCCTCTTCTCTTCTGCTCTTTTAGCTGCAAAGTGCTTTCTTCTTTGCTCTAGGAGTTCTTTAAACAATGTGGCTTTTTGTTCAGTTGTGAACTTCTCTTGTTCTTTAGCTTGCAGTCTTTGAGCCAACTGGTAATCAATATCATCCCATTCTTCGGTCAAGGGGCTAAAATTTGGCTCATCTTTCTCCCTACGCAAGTCCTCTCCTCTTCATCAAACTCAATCATGTAATCCTATAGCATCTTGTTCATAGCTAAACTAAATTGAGACCTTACTTTTTCAAAGGCTTCTCAGTTTCCTACCATAAATTCCTTTGCGTTTGTCCTGAACTTTTTCCTATGATGGTTGTGAGGAAATTGTTGTTGTTGTTGTAGATGTACCCAGCTCAGTAATGATAATTCCTTTCCTTAGAGTTGGAATTATAGCAGTTGTTGTAGTTGTAGCATCACCAACCTTTATACTGGCAGCACTAACTGGTAAATCTGGGCTCTTCTACCAACAATGGCCTTTACCTGTGGGTTTTACACTTTTAAAGCATTCAAGTGGCATGAGCCCAAATCATAAACATCCAAATTCACATCTTAGTAGCAACTTCTTGTTTCTGCTAACACCTCATACCAGTAAAGTATTCACAGTCATACAGATCAAGCGATCATCTTTGATCATTAACCAGGGTAATGCTTCATCAGCATCCATATAAGCATTTATCCTCATCCTGTTGGATGCATCCTACCAAACTTTTCTTCCATCTCTAAAGGATTCACCCTAGCTGTAAGACCCAACTTTGTAAAACCTTTTAAGGAAGCCCGATAAGTTCTTGACCTCGTATTTTTCTGTTCAAGCTTCTTGACCCTCCTCTTTAAACTAACAATCTCTTCAGCTTGTGTGGACTTTGTCTTTTCCAAATCAAGAACTATTGTTTGTAAATTGGTAAGATTAATTCCATCAATTCATTAAGTTTCATACTATCCTCACCACTTTGAAGTTTATTACCTCTTGCGAGTAGTAGATCATTAGAATGTTTAGATACATTCTCAAACCTAGTTTGAGAAATAGTATCCCCCATGGTTTCTTGGTGTCTGGGACCACCACCTGAAGTAGTTCTTAGAGAATTAGATTCATTAGGTGTTGCCTTGGATTGGGTCTTAGCTATGTTACTATTGTCCTGCTCTACTTCTAAGCTAGAAGCAGTAGTGGCAGCCCTCACCAAACTGTCACATCCCACTCCTTAATAGACAAAGCCAATCTGCCACATGTTCAGTATGGACCACTAGACTAGAGGTATCTGAGTGTCCTTTTCTCTTGGGTTTCCTAGGTTTTTGTTTCTTTTGAGGTTGAGATGTTGATGGTTGAATAAAAGTGGGTGTGTGATGGGGATCAGTGGATTTGGCTAAACCTTCAATCACACCATTTCTATATTTCGCTTGTCTTGCACCACATTGTTTGGAAATAATGGTGTTTCCCTTGCTAGAAAAACTTCTCTAAACCCTTTTATATCCCAAATATCTATCAACTTATTGTGAGAGGGTGCAGGTATATATTCTATTATGAGTAGGACATTCCCTTTAAGTAGTTAATCAAAAAGACATATTTCACCTTGGATACATCAAAAATTTACCCACATTATCCAAGTTCTTCACCATACTTTCAAAAATGTATTTTGAAAAGTTAAACTTCTAGTTTGTAGCTAAACAAATAATTGCAGATGCCATAGTGCTACTAAACTCATTCCATGCAGTAGTCTTAAAACTTAGGCATTATAAAATAGTATGAATCAAAAATTTCCATTGTGAGGAAAAGAATGCCTTATAGAAAGTAAGCTTCTGTGAAATTTTCTCATACCCCATCAGTGTAAGTTGTTCAAAGATGGTCGAATTGGATAGACAATCAACACTTTCAGCATCTTCTAGTTGAAGATCTCTTCTCATAGTTGATTCAGTTATGATTATCTTCTTTTCATCCACTAGGTCATGCAACTGTACTTCCCCATTGACAGTTTTGGCTTTGACAGTAAACCAGAACTGTTCTATGCACGAAATGTATATAGTGGGATTGATCGTTAGTGCATATCTTATAGGATTTGCATTTAGAAAATCCACTATCTGCTCATACCCTTCACTTTCTGCGAGTTCAGACAAAAACGCGACCAAATTGTAAGTATCTGCAAACTTTAGACCCGCCATTTGTGTTGGGTTTTGATGATGAATGATAAAATTGAGTTATGGTTTGTGATTAGAGAGTATATGAGTGAATGAAATCGATTAAATGAGTGATTGAAACCCTTAATCGAAGTATTTATGAAAATACCCTCAGCAGCATTAACTTTTGCGCAGAAGTAGTAACCCAGCAGTAGTAAGTTAAGTCTAGCAGCATTAATTTTCACTAGCAGTAGTAAGTTTAGGCCTAGCAGCATTAACTTTTACCAGCAGTAGTAAGTTTATGCGTAACAACATTAACTTTTACCAGCAGTATTAAGTTTATGCCTAGCTGCATTAACTTTGAGTCACCATCATTAACTCCAATTCCATTCCAAACACTCTGTCTGTTTTTAATATATTCAACTCTCTTTCTGTTTTTCAACTCACCACTTCTCTCAATTCTTTTACTCACCAAATCACTCTGTTTGTTTTATCCACACATTAAAATAAATCTCTCTTTCTGTTTTTATTCTCACCAATTCTCTCAATTCTTTTACTCACCAAAACTTTGTCTATTTTCTCTAATAACCAACTTTTCCATCATCAATCTAACACTTTTCTTTGCCTTTATTTTTTTCAAATGTTAGTACCAAAAACCAAGAAAACACACAATACCATAGCAATTTTTCACAATAATCACAGTTATTAATTATACCTAACAGTATTACGTATAACTAATAGTAGAAACACAGGCAGTATCAATTATAACTAGCATCATTAATTAATAATTAACTAGCAAAACTTTTAATGACTTAAATAACAGTACTAAAATCAAATACATACACATCACAAAAAAATAAAGAGATCAAAGAATTTTAAGAATTTAGCATCCATACAAAAAATCAAAATTGACACCTACTTAACAAAAACTTACATCAAAAACTTTTAAAAGTAAATCTGCAACATCTTGACAGTATGGATTTTGACCATTAGAATCAACTTCTTTTTTATTGCAATCACCTAAAAAAATGATGTCTAATCTCTACAATGCCTTTGTTTTTGAATGAAAAACAAAGATTTTTAAATTATGTAAATACAACCTGTATTGTAAATAAAGATCTTGGTATGCGAAAAAATTATACCCATAAATCAAGTAGTTATTCTGAATCCAAAGCCACTTGTCCACATCAACTTGAAGCAAGCCACATACTCAGCTTCTGTTTTGAGGAGTTTGCAGCCACTGTCTATTTCCTTGCACTGCAATGAATATTACTCTACTTCTAAGAATTGACTAACCATCCTAATATAGACTTCATATCCAAGCTTAAAAAGCTGCTCTAGCATAAATCCACTATCATTTGTAATGGCTACCAAATCAAAAGGAGAAATCTTTAGATACCAAATGCCTAATTTTGGTTGATCCTTTTAAGTAACTAAAATCCTTTTCAGAGCATAAAGATGTGAAACCTTGATAGACTTGGTTACAAGCATAGGAAGCATACGAGCAAACAAGATGTCATCGCATGAAGATGTAAGAAACATCAATGAACCAATCATTGACCTATACATATGAACATCCACTCCTTCACCATATTCATCTTTAGCAGAGGCTTTTGAGTTTCCATTAGTGTGCTTGCAGTCTTGACTTCTGTAAACCCAAATTTCTTTAGAATTCACACAACAATTATCTTTGACTAATAATAGCCATCTCTTACTGCTGCACTTGTAATCCCAAAAAGAATGTAAGTTCTCCCATAGAACTTATCTGAAATTTCTCATGCATCAACTTCTCAAATGCATTGCATAGCTCCAACCTTTGTGAACCAAAGAGAGTATCACCACATACAGCTTGGGACCAGACCAGCAAAATATCACCTTTGTACCTTTTGATGAATAAGGTCTTGTCAATTTCCCCTCTTTGAAACTCATTGTCCAGCAAATATGTTGACAAGGTTTCATACCAGGCTCTAGGAGCTTGATGTAGTCCATACTGTGCTTTTTCAACCTTGTATACTCTATCAGGAAAGTCTGGATCTTTAAATCCTGGTGGTTGACATACATACACCTCTTCTTCAATCTTTCCATAAAGAAAAGCACTTTTTACATCCATTTGATACACCACAAAATCTTTAAATAAAGCATAAACTAAGAATAGCCTAATTGCTTTAATTCTTGCAACAGGGGCAAAGACTTCATCATAGTTAATCCCTTCTTCTTGTGTGTACCTTTGAGCAACCAATCTTGCTTTATTTCTTATCAAAATTCCCCTTTCATCCTTTTTATTCCTAAAGACCCATTTAGTGCCAATAGGCCTTTTTTCCATTACTAAACTCCAAACTTCTTGTAGCTTGAATTGTAGAAGCTCTTCTTGCATAGCCTCTATCCAGCTTGGATCCTTCAATGCATGAATTACCTTTATGGGTTCTTCTTATGATAAAAAGCAAGCAAACAAGCAATTTTGAAGGTCTTTATGGTTTGTTCTTTGTTTAAGAGTAGTACTAACAAACCCATGTTCCTCTAAATTCTTTGACATCTTTCTTATTAGTGTTGCTGATTGCAAATCTCTAATCACTTGATCAAGAGGATGATCTTTATGAATTCTTGTAGTTGGATTAGGATCGACTTGGATTGTTGTCTCCAAATTGTTTATGTTAGCCTTTGCACTATCATCTTGATCATCACTTGCGGAGTCAAATATGCTATAATCTTCCAAAGCAGGCATATTTGGATCATCAGGAAGTTTAATGCTTCTTTTTGCGCCAATAGCATTAACTTCATTTGTGCTAGCAGCATTAACATTGTTAGTGTTGTTAACATTATCTTCCTTCTCTTGATCATTACATTCACTATCTTTTATTAGATCTTCATCAACCTTCTTTCCATCATCACTAGAAGGTTTGGATCTATCATCATGAGAACTCTTTGGATCTTGGGAAAATGGTGGATCAGCAGGTCATAATGGTAGCAAAATGTAATTTTTGACAGGTTCTGTCTCTTTTCTAGCTTTACCTGCATTATCACTTTCTTTTGTTCCTGCAATACCATTAGACTGTGTACCTGCTGCAATTGGCTTATAATTTATTGTTCTTGTTAGTGCATCAATATCAAATAGCCAATCTGGTCCACTACCTACAACATTAGGTGTACTCTCACTAAACCTAATATGCAAGTTTTCTTCCACTATTCTAGTTCTACTATTAATTACTCTAAAAGGCTTTACTATTCAAAGAGTATCCAACAAAGAAACCTTCATCAGCCGTACCATTAAATTTTTCTAAGTGATCTATTGTATTGAGAATGGTAACAGCACACCCAAATCGTCTCATAAAACTTAAAGTTGGTGTTCTACCATGAAAAAGTTCATATGGGGTCTTGTTATGAGGCTTAACTACTAACACTCTATTTTGCACATAGCAAGCAGTATTAACTACTTCTGCCCAAAAAGTAGTTGGCAACTTATAATCAGCTAGCATAGTCCTAGCAGCCTCAATTAGTGTCCTATTCCTCCTTTCAGCGACTCTATTTTGTTGAGGAGTTCTAGCTATACTATATTGTCTCAAAATACACTTTATCTCACAAAACTGATTCATTTCTTTGTTCTTGAACCCAGTCCCATTATCACATCTAATCACCTTAACCTTGTGATCTACTAGATTTTCTATCCTAATTATAAAGGACTTAAGAATGCCACTAGTCTTATCCTTAGTAGCTAGAAAGAAAACCCATGTAAATCTACTATAATCATCTATGAAAACTAGGCAATACATTTTCTTCATAAGGCTTTTTATAAATATTAGACCAAACAAGTCCATATGCAACAAATGTAAAGGATGACTGATTGAGTTCTCTGTTTTGGTCTTACAAGAGGCTCTGTGCTGCTTTCCATTTTGACAAGCAACACAGGTTTCATCATTTTCAAAAAGTTTGGAAGGTAAACCTCTTACAAGATTTCCCTTAACCAATTTATTCATGGTTTTAAAATTTAAGTGCCTAGCCTTCTATGCCAAAGTTTAGATTCATCAGATGTGGCTTTTGCAAAGAGGCAAGTTAAACCTCCTTTAGAAACTATGTTTTTTAAATCAACATTATACATATTGTTCTTTCTAGGAACTCTAAGTAAAACTTGACTTTCATCAATTAACTTAAAGTTTGGGGATAAAACAATACATTCAGTGTCATTAAAAAGAACACTATTCTTTTTATCACACATTTGTGAGACACTAAAGAGATTAAACTTTAACTCTCTCACAAAATACACATTTTCAAAATCTAGATTACCAGTTTTAATGGTACCTTTTCCTGTGATTTTCCCTATTTTGGGGTTCCTTCCAAAAGCAACATATCCTCCATCTTTCTCTTCATAGTCTGCAAGATAGGACATGTTCCCTGTCATGTGCCTTGAGCATCCACTATCAGTCACTCCTTTATCCTGTAAATCTATTTGTGGATTGTCCTGCACATTTGATAAGAAAATTAGTTTCTTTTGGGGACCCAAGCCATTACTGACTTGGATCTGCCTTGTGCGTCAACATAATCAAACTTTTTTAGGGTGATTGATGCACTGATGTGTTTAGAAACATGGTCTAAAACTTTAGTCTTTGGTTTCTAAACCCAACAAGCCGAGGCCTTAACAACATTAACATTATTTCCCTTAATAGCATTAACTACTACTTTTGGCCTAGCAGTATTAACTGATACTGCTGTTTTAGAAATATTTTGTCTAGCAGTATTAATAGATACTAAGCCAGACTTCATTAGTACTTCTCTTGGAATCATGTTCTTTTTAGGGCAGGGGTAAGTCTTTTTAGCAAAATTCTCATGATTCACCCTATTAGCATTATTCCAAATAGGTTTTGTATTTTGAAACTGTTTTTGATTCACCTTTTTACAATCTACCTGCAAGTGATGAAAACTTCCACATACAAAACAAGCTTTGTTAAACATCTCAAAATTTCTTCCTAATCTTTGAGAAATCAAATTATTCTAGTTTTTTTGATTGCCTCTAGGAGTATGAGTGTTTTGCCTAAGTTGCTCAACCTGTTTAGCAGTTTTTCTAGCAGTTTTTCCTTTAGGTTTAACAAACTCTATCTTAGCAAAACTAGGCTTAACTGTTTCTTTTCAATCTTAGCCTGAGGCACATATTCTTCCTCACTATCAGACACCCCATCCTTAATAATTGGAGCACCATTATTCTTTCTAACTGCTACAGGCTTTGCTTCACTAGCCTTAGCTTTACTGTTCTCAACTACATGCTTAATAACTACAAGCTCACTTGTAAACTCTTCTAAACCAGCAAATGACAAGTCAGGTGTTGGAGGTATACAATTTCCTGTATAGTCAGGTGGAACTGCATTATATCCTAAACCTTTCTTGCAGTTGTCTACAATCTGACTGTCTATGAGCTTATCTAAACTTTTAGATGCATTCTCAAATTTATTTACATTAAATTGAATGCTATCTTTTTCTTGTTGAGCCTTTTCTATCTTCTTCCTGAGCTCTCTGATAGCTATATCTTTACATTCAATTTCAAATTTTAAGACCTTTATATCTTGTGAGTAAATAGACTCATTTGCCTTATAGACTTCAAGTTTCTCTTCTACTGACTCTAATCCTGTCTTATAAGCTATAACTGATAACTCAGATTTCTTAAAATCTTTATGTAGTTGATCATATTGAGATTTAAGAGTTTTAACAGTTTCCAAGCAAGATTTAGAACAAGTAGAGTCATTAGATACCTCAGAATCAGAATTTGAATATGAGTAAGCCATGAGTGCATAGGTAGGTCCTTCCTCTGCTTGATCACTCTAGTTATAACCACCAAGACCATCACATGAGACCAAAGCATTGGAATAAGTTGTCTCCACTGGCACACTTTTTCTTGAGCTTTCCCTGTTCTTGTAGTCTTGATTCTTTGGAGCTCTGCACTCTCTGGCAAAGTGTACCCTCTTATGGCAGTTGTAGCACTCCACTTTGGACTTATCAAACCCAATGGTCTCATTACCATTTACAGTAAGCTTCCTTCCAGTGTTCTTCAAGAACCTTCTAGCTCTTATAGTCAACATAGCCATCTGCCATCTCAAATCCATCTCTTCCAAGTCATCTGGATGGAGTTGTTATAGATCCTCATTTGCAAGTTGAGGATTGTTTGGTTGACTAGAAAAGAATGCACAAATCACAGCATCACTCAAGTTATCAACATTTGTGGAGTTCACAGCACTAACTTGAATGCTAACAGTAGAAACTCCATGAGCAGTGTTAACTGCTTCATTAGTGCTGCCAGAGTTGTTAAAGGACACAAAAGCCATATTTTGTGTGCTTGTATTTGAGCTTGATGTCCCTTTGACTTCTGGTTCATATACTTTAAGATTGTTGTAGAGATCATCCATGCTCATTGTCTCTAATTCAGGCTTATTCTTCCACACAACATCATGTGTGTTCCATTCTGGTGACAAACTTCTCAACAGCTTCTGGTTCACATCTTCTTGTGAAAGTGTTTCACCCAAAATCTCCAACTAACTTACAAGCTTCTGAAGGCTATCAAAAGTTTGATCAAGGGTTTCTGAGCTAGGAGCAGTGAAGTTTTCATACTACTGTTTTAAGAGATTTCTTTAAGTTTTCTTTGTAGCAGCATTCCCACCAAACCTCTTTTCAATAGCTTCCAGCAGCAACTTAGCATCTTTGACGGAGTTGAACTTTAACTGATGTTCATTAGGTATTCCCATCATCAAGGTATTTTTGGCCTTCACTTCTAAACTCTTCTGAGCCTTTTCTTCAACAGTTGTAGGAGGTATTACTTTCTCAACACCTTCCATAACTGTTGTTTTTGGTGTAGTGTTTCCATTCTCTATGACCTCCCATAAAGCATAGTCAATCATCTGGATGTACTATTCTAATGCTCATCTCCATAACCAAACTCACAAGGTTTAAGCATAGAACCTTGGATCATTGCCACTATATGTGCAGATTCTAAATCTATATCTTCTAGCAAAGAGATCTTGTGTATTCAAACAGGTTCTTCTTATTCAAAGCTTCTCAACAAGCTCCGATACCACTTGTTGATCCCACTTCAATAGATCTTTAATTCCTTATGATTGTTAAGGTTTTGTTATGCCAGATAAATCCAACACAACTATAGTAGAAACTTTGTTGAATATATTAAAGATTATGCGGAATCTAATCTTTAATCAATAAGAAGAATTCTTAATGAAACAGTAACTCTATGAACATAATTCTATGAACACACAATTCAACAAACAATAAAAGCTCCAATATTATTATTACAAATAATACGAATACTCTCCTAGTATTAGGGTTACAAAACCTTGAAGCTATAACGATATCAAAACAAAAGATGATCACAAACTCTATGCCCTAGGACCTCCTTTTATACACCAAGGAGTCCTAGTCAATTTACAATATATTCCTAATACTTAGAATATTCTCTATGATCTATTCTATAAATAACTAATACTTATCACGTAAGTAATCTTGATCTCCAATCAATCTTTATCCTTTCTTTTATCTATTCTCTTCTGACAGTAGAAACTCTTTCAGCAGTCTTAATCTTTTAGCAGTTGTAACTTTTGTACTAGCAGCATTAACTTAGCACCAACAGTAGTAACTTATACACCAACAGCATTAACTGTGTACAAGCAGTAGTAACTACTTAGAATATTTTCTTCAATCTTCACCAGCAGTACTAACTTTACACTAGCAGTATTAATATATACTAGCAATAGTAACTGTGAACTACCAGTACTAACTTTATACTAGCAGCACTAACTACTTAGCATATTTTTCATTAAAGTTAATGAACAACACTAACTTTTGCTTAGCAGCAGTAATACAAACCTTAGCAGCAGTAACTTCAAGAAGACTTTTAATCCCAACATGTATGAAAGTTATTTGGGGAGAAAAATGTTCTAATTAGATATCAAGCCTTTTTATAAGGAACATTTTGATGCTCCCCCTTAATTTATGAGGGTATTATATGGAGTTTGAGTACGTTAATTTGAAATTTTTTGAATTTACTAAGAAATTCTTGAAAATCCATACTCAAACACTATATATGCTTAATATTAGTCTTACACTACTTATTTACATATTCATAAGTTTTATAATTACGAGAGATGACCTGAAAGAGTAAGACAAAATATGACAAAGTCATATTGTCCGCTGAAGTAGTCTAAGGTCTTCCCCGTAATGTCTACCACCAACGCACTTTTCCAAACTTCTCATCAACCTTCTTTCTCGCAACTAACAATCAATTTATTTTACCATGATGTGAGACCGTGTCTTGTCTAAGTGACTCCATCTTCTCTTTGGCATAGCTTTGTTATACCCAATCCTCAAATTGGTAGCCATGTCATGAAGATTATCTCAAACTGATTGGAGTGTATCGTTACTGAACTTGTAGAGCTCATCAAAACGCATCAATATCTTTCTGCTCAACTTGTCTTCATAAATGACTCCTTGAGGATATGAGAGAGTGGTATATGGTGCTCTTTGAGAGAGGTCTTCTTTATGTGTTCTTGGCTTGGATATGTTGAGCTTCTTTTGGTAGCTCTCGACACCAAGTTAAAGATCTTCCACTCTCTTCTGGATTACAATACGTCTTGTGAACATACGTAATGCAGTGGCCAAGTGCACAATGTCCTCGCCTTTGAGGTTTAAGAGTCTGTTCTGAACAACGAGAAGTAGCATGTCTTCAATGTCATTTAGATAAAGTCGTGGAAAGTCTCCTTCCATGAACTTGTACAACTGCTGATCAGATCTTTGAACTTCAATCTCCTCAAGATGACCATAACCAAACCATACGTTAACTTTGACATTTGTCATTGCAAGAATTCTTTTGGTGGACTACACATCATGTTTGGACACACTCTAGGAAGCATATCCGTAGAATCTTTGTCTTTTGGGTCCCGAGTGTGAAGTACCTAAAAGTGCATGCTTGTCATATGCTACTTTTATAAGACTCTACAAGTTGGGTACCATATCTTCAATTCCAGGTAAGTCGTACTTAGCAGCCTTTATCTTGGTCAAAGAAGTCATGTATGATCTGTCAGTGCTTCCTCCTTGCAAGTATGCCAAGTCATTGTTGAAGAAGTAATCAACCGGGATGATTTGACGATTTCCTGATTTAACCAGAGGTAGTGGTTTGCTCAAGTCGAATGGATATCTATCACCTTCAGGGTTATTCCAGTCTAGTTGATCAGTCAATGCTTCGTAACATTCTTCCATATTATATTTGAGCTCGATAAAACTCCTACAAGTGCCTTTGAGAATGTTGTAAGTCGGTCCTACCAAATTGTATTGTGTGAGATCACTAATCTATAAGCGGTTCATGACAAATGCGCTGAAGTCTATCGGAGTGCTCATTAAATCATTGAATGTTTTGGAAGATGTTTCTGCTTTGGCAAGGTCACTAAGCCATTTTTGAGTTGGCTTATTATCAACTGTTTTACCTTTATTCCACTCAAGATCTAGAGTATGAGGCCTTTCCGGTTTCTTGAACCAATCCTTTGGGTTAGCCTTGACAACAGGTGGTTCATTAGTGTTACCCGTGTCTTCTCCAAGATCCTGTGGTACTTGAGTATCTCCAGTTTCAAACACTATCTCCTCTGCTTGAGCAGACTTGCCAGTAGATTTAGGCTGAGATTTGGTTGTGCTTTTGGAGGTTCCAGTTGACTTGGCCTTATTTGATGGTTCAATTTCTTTGCATGTCTTCCTTCTCTTCAACCCTTGGTCTGGTCTAGCAGGAGGGCCTTCATCCCTGTCAGTATCGTTTGGCTCTCTCTTCTTTATCTTGTCAGCAACACCTTTATCCATGGCATCTTCATCCTCAAGAATTGACTCTATGAGAGCATGATATAGAGCTTTATGCTTGGAATTTTGTTCAAATGACTTGGTTTTAGTCATGGTCTCAAACAAGGTTCGTTTCTGATAAAATTCCCGAAGTGGATCCACGTCAGATGATACGATTGTATATTTAGGCTCTTGATGTTTCCCTGCTTGTTCCATCTTGATCTTGCGAATATCAGCAGCACTTTTCTGAGGTTTCGGTTGTTGTTGGAGCACATCTGTGACATCTGCTAGAATGGAGTGTTCCTTAACGAGTTCTGTAGTATGTCTCTGGAGCGCCTTATGAAGAGCATCATCCATACTTGTTCCAATGTACTCTTTAACAACGATTGAAACTTCAGACTTGACAGCTGCACGGATAGCTGAACTGTGATCAAAATTTCCGAGTGTCTTGACTTCATTCTTCACGTCAGAAAGTCTTTGATGGGTAGCAGTGAGGAGTAGATGAAGGTTCAGGGATAACCGTAACAGGTGTCGTGAGAAGAGGTGAGGTCTGAATACTTGGATCTTCATGTTGGACTTTGATATCCATGATTGAGATAATTTCCGTTTTACCCGAGGGAATGTTATCAAAGTTGAGGAATTTAGCGGCATCACCGGATAAGATAGAAGAAATTTGCAGTGGAACTTCAGTCTTTTGTGTAGCAAGGGCAGCCGTAACTGTTGCCTCAGCATCATCCTTGCCTTAATCACCAGCAACTTCTTGACTAATATTCTCGTGCTCAGCATCTACTTGACCAACATCAATCATCTCTTTATCATCTTTCCCTTCACTTTCACTCTGAGTCTTTCAACTCCACATTAACATCACTATACATCTCTTTATTGATTCGCTCAAACTCTTCATCATCTACATTTTCATCATTAGTAGGTACATAGTCATCAGGAGTATGTACAAACTCATCTTCTTGTGTTTCCTCTTCATCATCACTTGTCCACATTTTGTTCATCATCACTTTGATGATGATGATGATGATCATCATCATTACTATTTCCCCAAGATTCATACTCACTCTTAGAAGAATCTGCTTTGGACACATCAGGAACCCCTAGTATTAAACCAGTTCCTTCACTTGTGTCACTTGACTTGCCTTTTTGCTCATCAGGAACCTCTAATTCTAAATCAGCTCCCTCACTTGAGCCACCTGCTTGATGAATGTTTGTTTCCCGTTTGCTTCTTTTGATAGCCTTTTTCAACTGAGCTTCCTCAAGTGATGCGGCTTCAGACAGTAATTCAATCCCTTTGTTTCTTTTAGCCTTTGCTGGTGCCTTCTTCTTTGACATAGACACACCAGGAGTGTCTCTGATTTGAACACCAGCAGACTATCTTTTAGCAGCACGTTTCTTGACAAGTTTCTCTACAGGCTCTTCAACAGTAACAAGAGTTTTCTTCTTTGAAGGAGAAGCAGGTTTCTTGAACTTCCTTGCATTTTCTTTTATTAGTTTTCCTAAGGCAAGTTATAGTTTGTCTTTTGTCATGTTTAGTCCCTAAGTGTTTTATTGAACTAAACTAAGCCTTAAGATTTGCTATCAAGTCCCTAAAGGCATAAACACATAACATATAAAGCACAAATGAGTTAAATTTAATTAACTCCCCTTTAAATATTAATCTGTTATTGTTTAAAAAACCCTTTTCCTTATATCACTTGATGATTTTTGAAGAAGATTATTTGACATTTTCTTCGCCTCAAATAATGTCCCGTTTTCTATTTAAAGAGATGTAGACATTGTTTGAGTGTTCAAATGCCTTTTAAAAATCATTTTCTGATGAAACTTTGAGATGATTAAGTTTATTTTTGAAAGTCAACACCTTAAATGTTATGAATAATTATGATTGTGGCTATCCATCTACCTAAACCTCTCAAACCTTTTATCTTTTGTATTCTCTCATTTATGATTGTACTAAATACTTTGATTATGAGAGCCCTATAAATAGAGGTTCATTTGTAGTTTGTGAGATTAATATCAATGAAATATGTGTCTCGATTCCCTCTACTTTCTTCTTTCATACATCTGCTATGTGTATTGCTATTAGGTGTGATTAGGTCGTTGTTTCACAACACGTTATCAGCACAGAAGCTCTACAAAAGTTAAATGCATATCGACCATTAACATGGAGGACTGATCCGGTATTGAAGTACGTTTTATCTCACGAGGTAGGTTGTAAACCTTAATTAAATGTTGAATATGCCATGCTTGTTGATTCAAGGAATGCGTATTGTAATCATTTATATAATCAAATGTAAGAATTCCTTGCATTATCACTAAACATAAAATATTGATAAAGTAAAACAATAGATCTGCTTTATGCATTTTATTTACAAGCTTTATCTCATATGTGTTTCTAATCATAGTTCACCAATTCAAGATTTATTGCTACTAAGATTTGTTATAATTGACGGTAACTATCTCACGGGATTCAGCCAATTGTATTGATCGTGGAATATCATACATAATTAGGAATCCATGTTATAAAAGATTTCTCAATTAGTTTCCTAGTATTGAATGAGAGCAATCACTCACTTTGGTCATAACATTAGGAACAACAAACAGTGATAAATTGTTCCCATTGAATCAATAAATTTTATTTTTGGGCAAGTCCCATGATCATCCCAATAAGAAGGGTTTCAAAATTTTCAAATGAACGATTTGAAGACCTATTGATTCTAAAAACTGTGGATCATTCGGACCTTTCAATTCATAGATGTAGATCTCGGACCTATGAATGGGGATATTCCTGAAACTGACAAACAAAAAGGGAAGTCTAAGTTTCTCAGACAAAAAATTTTGCCGCTTTTAAGATATCCCGCGATTCTTCTCTATTTGTAATTCCAATAACCAACCATGGGTTCCTGTCACAGGTAGCTATATGTTGTAGTATATCGAACGATTTCTACATAAGGCGTTAAGAATGATAGTCTTGAGCAGTTACATATCCAGGGCCCCTGAACACAAATAGACGGCCACACAAACGTTCCATACAGAATTACTTCTCAATACGATTTCTTTCACATTCATTAAAATTTCATGTACCTATTCTTGAATACCCATTATGGTAGAATATTCATGTTGCCACCTAGGGAATCTCCTAATTGTTTCAAAGCAACTAGAAAGAGAAGTTCTTTAACCAGAACGAATTCGGTAAGATGTAGGCATACCGTATCCAGAAGTTTTCGCAACACCACATCATAGTGAGGAATCATCAAAGATTTTACCTTCTCAGAACTCTGTCTGGTAACTCACTAGAGCCTCCAAAAACAAAAGGAGAATATGTGTACAAACAAATAAGGCAGGCGTCCTGATTAGACTAGTTGGTGAGAAATAACTTTCCATGGCATAAACACAAGCTGTCCGAGAGGATGATCAGCCACACTGGACGAGACCACGACCAGACTCTACGGGAGGCAGCAATGGGGAATTTTCCACAATGGGCGAAAGCCTGACGAAGCAAATGCTGCGTGAGTTAAAGGCCCCACCGGGTCATAAACTATCTTTTCCAGAGAAGAAGCAATGACAGATCGACTGACTATACTTTGATCGCCCTTAACGACAAAGAACATCGCTCTAACACTCCCGTCCTCCCATCTACAAAAAGACCGGAAATGTTTCAAAAAGTAAGCATTACGACGTATCAAAAAGGTCACGCCCTTCTTTAATCCCTAAAGACAGGATGTCCTACCAATCCCAACCTCTTCCATCCCCTTATCCATCGAGCCCGCCCTAAATAATCCTCCTTTTGCTTGATTATTTCCGATGTAATCACAAAAGGCTAATTTTTCAGGAATTTTAGCCCAAGCTTCTGATAAACTTTGATTTTTGGCTAACCCAGTGCTAACTCTTCAATATATTACTTGTTGCAGTACCCCTAATCCCAATTGAAACTGAGTAGGCCAAATAATTCGAGGGGCGTAGTCGCTGAACCGATCCACAGAACGTTCCAGCAACAATAAAAGCGCAAAAAAGACAGCAGCGATACTACTCCAAAGGACAATTTCGATATTGCCCATACGCAATCCTTTGTATAGACGTTTCGCATATGCTTATATATCGTTTTCTTTGAATAAAAATTAGCGAATCGTAAGATGCTATCTTCCATTTCTATAGTCCAATTGCTAAAACATAATTAATTAACTAAAGGGCTCTTTAATATGCTATAGCGATAATTTTTAAGATATTGATCAATGTTTATATGTATTGAATTTGTTAATAACTATTAACTCGTTTAACCCATTCTGGAATGATAACATAATTCTCTTTTACTATTATAAAATTACTAGATCAAAGTTTGCTAATTCTTTTTACTAGTCTACATAGATCGAAAGAGTTACATGCATGTATGTATTCACCTAATTGTTATTAAAGTCACCGTATTTGATCTTTTAGTTACCACTATTTATATAGTTATGTTTGCATAATTGACTTTATCATGGTGTCTAGTCCTTTCTTTTGTCTAATTAGAAGTGATGCTTATTGTAAGATAGTTTTATAAATTTAATACTCATGGGTTTGGTTTGATACTCGTGAAAGGGTGATTTAATATTACGTTGTCAAAAAAGAATATATTTTTCCATGTTTACAAGATCTATGATTATTGTAGTTTTACAGAGGATAATTTCAATCTGATATATCAAAGAGGTTCATTTTAATATGATATATTACGTTATAATGAAACAATGAATCTTGTTATGAAATAATAATACGCATACCATCAATATAGTTGGTTATTGATAAAAATTAAGAAATAAAGTTTGTGTGTATGAAAAATGTACTATGAGACATTATTATTTGAATATGTGTGTTGAGTCGTCATAATATTAGTGATTAGCAAGTGGAGAGTTGTATTTAATATTGTGTTGCACATACAATTAAGATTTGACTTTATGTTGATTTAATAAGAGACCTCATCACCGTACCGATGATAGTCACCTAAATTGTTCTAATTATTTGTTTGTGTTGAGATACAATTGTCTCATATAACTGAATTATATATGGCATCTATAAAATCGAAAGGTGGTGAATTGAATAGTAATAATATAATATGTTATTTGGTTCATTATTCGCATGTAGTTATAGTGATATCGAATTTTTTTTATTTATAACGATAAAATAGTTTCATGTGTTTGATCCCTTTAATAAAGGAAGCATGAGAATTTATGATATATGCTATACTTGACGATCATTACTATATGCAAACTATGAAAAATATCTTGAAATGATTCTTAGTATGTTGGACTAAAGCTTTGGTTTGCACTATTGACATGTTATCTAAGCTTTAAGATTTTATATGGGTTTGGCACTTAATATTCGTTAGTATATAATTAATCACCTATGTTGAAAATCTAATAATATGAATTCTCTTTTCATATGCCAATAAACCTTAATATTGGATCATGTAAAATGTGATTTGTACACAACTACAAAGAGTTACGTCTATACTACATGATTACAATGGTATATCTCGGATGCATAGCCTGAAAACATCTAAAGCACTAAAAGTAATATGTTATGATAATTTTAAAAGTGGTTATATGAAAATTTCATGTTCATGTGTTTTGTACTATTATTTGCATGTGGCTAAATAAAATAACGGAATTTTCTACAGTAGCACCATGATTAACGCATAGCAAATCAGCGCCCAATACACGGTCTTTTAAATGAAATACATAAACCCACAATATTTGTACCCGATCTACATTCCAGTTAGGAATTCGGTGGGCCCCTTAAAACAAGCTTTCCAATTTCCAATTTTGATTTATTTTCCCATTTAATAACCCTAGCATTCTACTGCTTCGCCTAGCAGCACGACGCTTGTATTGCTCTCCCACAACCCCGTTTTCACGGTTTAGGCTGCTCCCATTTCGCTTGAAAAAAATACCTTAACTTTAATACTGCAAAAAATCTTATTAATACTCAGGGATAGTGTGAACTTACTATAACCTGTTATGTTTAGGTAAAAAAATTGGTTTAAATGATCCATTACAGCAAGAGAGTGGGTGTAAGCATCATTTATAAGAGAGGTTGTGTAAGCATCATGCAAGTGCGCATCTTATTTTTCAGTTAATAAATATAGTTTTTATTGTTTAGATTAAACTCCGGATTTGCTTATCTTTCTCCGAGATAACGACAAAACCTAAAACATTCAATCAACATTCAAAGTATCAATTCAAACAAAGTACGATATGAAAACTAGGAGATAAACTCCGCATGCAAGCCTACGGTCTCACTAGCCAAGCTTCCTAACTTCACTTTCCTTAAGATGCTCACCTGAAAATGATGCTTAAAATGTCAACAAATATGTTGGTGAGAGTCATAGGTTTTAGACACATAATTATACTCGTTTCACTGTGATTAACAAAACAAGGCAGGACAATAATGAACTATCATGACCCTATGCTAGCATGCACAAAATCAAATCAACATATTCACATACTAGGTAGGCGTACCCATCCGATCTCATGGTACCATAACCAACACTGAGTAGGCATACTCATCCGATCAATTCGGATACCTATGTATCATTTGAGTTTGCGTTCCATCCGATCTTTAATAAATATCACAAATCACATTGAGTAGGCGTACTCATCCGATCCCAATAACATAAAAACACTAAGTAGGCGTACTCATCTGATCCCATTCAATATCAACATGTAACACATAGTCACATAATAGTCATGTAATGTCCATACGCAATTAAAACACATAATCACAGCAATGAAACATTTCAAAACATTTGCATCATTTCCATCCCAATTTAAAAACGGAAAATAGGACTATGAAACTCACCTGATGCACAACTACTTCATAAATTCCTCGCAATCAACTAAACACAAATAAAACACATGTTACACCGGAATAGGCTAAATGCTTCAAGATAGTGTAAACAATCAATTGATGGACTACTATGTCTATATTATGATTATAAACCTCTTTACCACACTTCCCATACCTTACTTATACCCTAATACCCTTAATTCATTTATTCGAGTTTTCTAGCTTTTCGGTAGAGTTTTGTAGTCACTTCATGACTATAATAAAAATATTACCATGTCAAATTGACTTTCACTACTGCATTCTCTACACTTCCAATGGGTTAGAGAGAACTTTACTGTGATTTTTTTAGAATAGGAAATAATATGAGAGGATATGTTCAACTCACTATATTTAAAAAATTCAACATCACTAAAGTACTCAAATTCGGATCTGGATTCGACTATCCTATTGTATTCGCTTGATCAGACCCAACTTAATACACTTAGGAAAATTTCTACAAAAAATTCTAGAAAATCGTATAAACATCATTAATTTTCTTTAGTAGCATCTCATCAATTATAAGACGTTTTGATATGTTTTGACCTCACATAACAAACCCAGAAATACTGCCCCAAAAACTCAGATTTGACAACGAATCTTGTAAATTTATTGTGAAGACTTTCACTTCACTATTTGAATTTTGTTTCATTTGGGGTTGGATAATAGAATCTTTGTAGTTTTTTTAGGCTCAAGAAATATCATAACTCATACGATGTTTTGCGCGTCGCGGCATGACCATGGTATGTACACATTACAGTTGACCTATTAATCTGCTATAGTTTTTATTATATTGTTTGTTGGTCCGTGGGTTTTAAATTGTTTATATTAATATTATTTAGCTAATGTATTTAGTTTGTTTTTTTGTCCATGAATATTAAATTTTGTTTCAAAAAACTAAAAAGTAGAAACAAACTTACATAATAAATTCAAACATTCGCATCAAATAAGAATAAAAAATTCTAACTTTTTTACTATTTATAAAATTAAAAATCAATCTTCCGAATTTAACAACACTAAACCTTAACCAAACACATCCTAAACACTATTATTACATTCCTAATGGATTATTAATGATCATCTAAACATGTTTATTTTAATGAAACCCTAATTCCACCAATTAATGTTACATGATCATTAATATTTAAACAAGAATTTAATTGAAATCATACCTTTCACCCGAGTACACACGAATCAACACCTTTATTTTCTTCAATTTTTTTTAGGGTTTCCCCTTGTTCTTGAGTGGTTCGACCGGCCAAAGAGAGGGAGTAGAAGAAAAGTGATTTAAGGTTTTCTTGATTTTGTATATATAGTTATCTAGTTTCCTAATTGTAGTCAAATTGGTTTTCTTTTTTTTCTTCTAGTCGGCCGAACAAACACCCCTTATATTAATTTTTTTATTAAAAATCTTATTTATTACTTAAATGTATAATTACCCTTATTTTGTTATTTTTTTATAAAAACCCTTTATTAATTTAGTAAACTTTTTAAATAAAACTAGTTATAAACTTAATATTTATAAATTTCATTTCATATATTACTTTCCTAAATTAGAAAGACCTACGCTTAATTAACTTAAATACTAGACTTAATTCATTCATAAGAAATACCCATCTTCCATTCTCTTTAGGCTTATTCATTTATACTTTGATTATTCTACCATATTATGTACGACAACACATAAAATCATGCTATCATTTCCATTGTCACAAAATGTGAACGAAGTGAAATAGCTACCAAAACCACAACTCAATCACAATAAGATGAACACGCATCACGGATTGATATCAAATACTCATATAAAGTCACATAAGCACTCAATTATAACACATATAAATACTTTAGTCAACTCTAAAGGTTTGACTAACCTGCTCAAGTCACGGTTGTCACAATTAGTCCCAAATAGATCTATTTATAACATTCGCGCTTACTTAACCAATCTCGTTGGTCATAGGTAATTAACGGTTCATGATGGTTCGGGCATGATAGTGGTCTAATCGCTACTTAAGCAACATGTAAACAGGAAATGGTAACTGAAAACACTTGTGTCCAAAGTTTAAAAACAAGCAATGTTTCTCACCCCAAAGTTGTAAAACATTTATTCAAAATGAGTAAAAAGTGGGGCTATAAACTCACCTTAGAGCGATGAGAAAATGATAATCACGTAAGAGAAAGATGATACACAATCCTAGCCGTCACCTAAAGGAATGACGCGTCTTAGGACTAAAGTATGATATACGAAACCAAAAGCGAAACGCTTATCAACGAGAAGGCATCCATATGTGTTTGTGCTTTAGTTTATTTAACAAAAATGTGTCTTTACAAATATTAGGTTTATTATTAAGAGTTACCGTCATTCTACGAAAACTCATGCACATTTTCGGGAAATTAAAAGTAAACGCGTATCGGACTAAAATAGATAGTGATCATTACTGGAGTCGTACAATGACATGAAAATGAGAAATGTTACATTTTGCAATCCCTTTTGATATTACGATGTCCTTTGTTTGAGCTACATATTTTTATAATGATAATGAAGTATGAAAAACCTTTTGAAATATGTTTTGAAGACGTTTGGGAGAACTGTTTTGATTGAATTTATTACGATACCGCTTTTATGTAAATGTCTCTTCATTTTAGGGAAAACTGTGTTAAATGATTTTTATAAAATGATGTGACACCGGTTGACTGTCAATTCTATGTTTAAAATGATCTTTATAAGATGGAAATTAATTTTTTTT
Organism: Tanacetum coccineum; assembly: GCA_026074375.1. Taxonomy (NCBI): domain Eukaryota; kingdom Viridiplantae; phylum Streptophyta; class Magnoliopsida; order Asterales; family Asteraceae; genus Tanacetum; species Tanacetum coccineum. Next base: position 100,955 of record BQNB010001403.1, on the reverse strand, counting down.
TTATGCTTGATAAATTGTTTTTGTGAAAGATAGGTTTAACATGATTCATAATGGTAAGATGCGATACACCATTAAATAACTGTCTCTGGATTTTGTTATGACAAGCATGTTTAAAATGAATTTTATAAAGATTATATTCAATATGATTGTTATATTTGAAATGATTTTCTTTCTATTTAAACGATTTTCCTTATTGTATTAAAACAATTGTAAAAAAACATGTTTAGTTAGTTCTTTCGGGTAAAGTCGATTATTGGTATAAGAATTATATCTCATTAAATTATCAATCTTGATACGTATCGTTATTCGATATGTTCTCTTTTTCTTTCGTGGTACGCTTGTTGATTCTTTTGTCATTGTGCGTCTTGATGATTTTTTTTCGTTTGTGCTTCCTATTGGTATAAATATTCTATCCTTTCCTTTAAGGATTCTTATGGTACTTGATCCGCATCTATGAGCATCGGTGAAATCCCTTATATGCTTTCTAGCCTTTGATTCGATATTTGTTTTCTACCTTATTCGATGGTTCGTAAGCATTGGAATTCGTTTGATATATGTTTTATTCGGCCAAGTCACTCTTTGTGGGGAGCAACCGTGTTGTTCGTTAAGAAGGATAGTTCATTTCCTATGTGCATAGATTACCGAGAGCTGAACAAGCTAACCATCAAGAACCGATATCCTCTTCCAAGGATCTACGACTTGTTCGATCGATTGCGAGGTTCGCGTTACTTTTCTAATATAGGTATTTGTTCTGGTTATCATCAGTTGAGAGTGCAAGAAGCAGATATTCCAAAGACCGCATTTAGGACGCGGTATGAATACTTTAAGTTTATGGTTATGCCTTTTGGGTTAACCAACGCACTAGCAGTTTTCATAGACTTAATGAATCAGGTGTGCAAGTCGTATCTAGATAAGTTGCCATTGTGTTCATTGATGACATTATGATCTACTCGAAGTCTAATGAGGATCACGAGAGTTATTTGAAGTTAGAATTGGAGTTGCAGAAGAAGAAGTTGTTTGTCAAGTTTTCTAAGTGTGAATTTTAGCTACAAGGAGTACATTTCCTCGGGCATGTTGTTAATAGCAATGGTATTCATGTGGACCCAAGAAAGATTGAAGCAACAAAGAATTGGAAAAGATCCTAAGACACCGTCAGAGATACGGTCATTTATGAGATTGGCAGGTTACCATCGATGTTTTCTTTCGTGAATTTTTCCAAGATTACTAAACCCTTTACTTCACTGAGGCAGAAGAATCGAAAGTACTAGTGGGGCATGGAACAAGAGGAAGCTTTTCATATTTTGAAAGACAATATGTGTAGCGCGATAAAATTGTCATTTGCCTAATGGCACCAAAGATTTGTAGTTACTGTGATGTGTCAAAATCAAGAATTGGGATGTGTGTTCCTACAAAGAGACAATGTGATAGCGTATGCCTCACGGCAATTGAAGATTCACGAGAAGAGCTATACCACGCATGGTTTAGAGTTAGGTGCAGTGGTCTTTACTCCTAAGATTTGGAAACATGTATTGGTGACCAAGTATGAATAAGGATATAACTACATATGTTATTAAGTGTTTTGACTTGCTTGAAGGTGAAGGCTGAATATTAAGAGACCATTGGGTTTTCTTCATCAACCAGAGATATCTGAGTGGGAATAGGACAAAAACCACCATGGGTTTTATCACTAAGTTGCCAAGGTCAAGTGGTGGATATGATATGATATGGGTGATAGTCGATAGACTGACTAAGTCAACCTATTTTTCTGATTATACGTGAATATTATAAGATGAGGAGGTTAGCAAGGCTATATATTGATGAGATAGTAGCAAGGCATGGAGTGCATATGTCGAGCATCTCAGATCACGGTGGAAGATTTACTTCGTGGGTTTGGTAAACATTGCATAAGGCATTGGGAACACGGTTAAACATGCGTACGACTTGTCATCCACAAACAGACGGACAAAGTAAGCGTACCAATCAGACTTTGAAGGATATGTTGAGAGAGTGCGTGATTGATTTTTAGTGATAGTTAGGATACTCATCTACCCTTAACTGAGTTTTCTACAATAATAGTTATCATTCGGGTGTTTGATGTGCTCCATTTGAAGCGTTGTATGGAAGGAAGTGTAGGTCATTTGTTCTTTGGGCTGAAATTGGAGAAATTCGGTCGATTGGACTAGAATTGGTATAAGAGACAACTAATAAGGTGATATTGATTAAAGAAAAGCTCAAGCGACTAGAGATTGCCAAAAGAGCTATGTTGGCAATAGGCGTACACATTTAGAGTTGAAGTTGGTGAAAAAGTGATATTGGAAGTGTCGTCTTGGAAAGATGTAGTGCATTTTGGAAAGAAAGACATGTTAGCACCCAGATATGTGGAACCATTTGAGATCATTAAAAGGATCGGTCCTATGGCCTATTGATTAAGATTGTCTCAATAAATTTAGTAGTGTATTTGATGTGTTTCAAATTTAAAGGAGTATTGGACGGATGTAAATATGCATGTGCCTTTGGAAGAAATTAAGGTACACAAAACTCTTCGTTTTGTTGAAGAACCTGTCGAGATTATCGATCGTGAGGTTAAATGTTTAGTATTTCGATAGTTAAAGTCTGCTGGGACTCGAAGCGAGGTCATGAGGATTTCATAAGAACTAAGTATTCACACTTACTCATTGAGAAAGTTATAGTTGGAAGTACTAATTTAAAGTTGGGTACATAGGGTTACTCGTAGACCTTAGTGCACCCTTAAATGTTCTTATGTGGTTTTGTTAAAGTTATATATTGAGCAAACCTGAAGTCGAGCCGATTCTCCAAAAACGTTGAGTTTTGTAACAATACATAACGTAATTTTAAGACAGTTCTTGTTTGATGAATAAAATCGCAAACGGAAGTATACATAAAATACGTAATACTTTAAAATGATAAAATGATGCATATAACACTTAGACGAATCCAAGTCCGAAGCCGGAACGCGTCCGATGACGTTTTTCAGATTTACGTGGGATAACTTCCCGGTTTTAAGTTAAATTCGAACGTAACAAATAAAAGTCAAACTAATTGTGACAACCGTGATCAAACCAGGTTAGTATAATCATCAGTGTTAGTCTAACTAGGTGTTATGTGATTTGAGTTGTGTGCAAGTGTGTTTTGTGGTATTTGAGATTATGTGGTATGGTATATGGGATGTATTTTATGTGTGAGATGTTTCAAATGAGGTATTTGGTCATTTCATTTCATTAGAAATGATGATCATGAGATCGAAATTCGTTAGTCGTTATGATATTCATAACGTTTGGAATAATTAATGTGGCAAGTATCGTTAATTTCGATTCAAGGTTATTTAGGGAATTAGGATTCGATAATTTATTTATATAGTGAGTGATAATAATATTTTGAGAAATAATAAGTGAAGTAAATATGTTATAGTTAGTGTTAATAAGTATTTTATTTAAAGGTCACAAATAAGTAAATACAAGTGTAATTATACTTTAAATAAAATACAGGTTTTTAAATAAATACATAATATAATTATTTTAAAAAATATATATATAAAGGTGTGTATACATATATAAAAAACAAAATTTAATAGAAAAATAAATTAAATATATATGAAAGGGGTGTTTGGATCGGCTTGTAAAGAAAAAGGGGGAAAAAGAGTCCAACGTTTTATGGAGACTAAATTGTATTTTTATAAAACCAGATCAATATTTTTTTTCTCTTCTTTCTCCTTGTTTTCTCTGTATTTTGACCCATACTCTCTAACCCTAGCCTCCATTAATGTTTTTTGAAGCTTTCAAGATCAAGGTTTGAATCCTTTTTGTTAAACTTAAATTGGTTAATTTTTATACTCCTAATCATGTTTATGTTTTAATCATTGTTTTAATTATGTAACAATTGAATTGATGGATTAGGATTTTGGAAAAGTTCTGTAATTAATATGTTATGATCATCAAAAATCATTTTACGGATAATGATTAGCGTATGGGTGGCTTTAATGAGGTTTAATTTGTGTTAATTCGGAATTGAAATCTAGGCAGAATTTTAGGTCATCTTGCGAGAGTCATAACTCGGTCATACGGATAGCTTTTATTGATTTTATTGAGTCTAAAATTATCTACAGAGAGTCTAATTTCCAACCTTGGTGGTTTCATGAAATAAACGTGAGTGGAAGTAAGTCAAATTAATCAAACAAGATTCGTTGTCAAAACTGAGTTTTCGGGGCAGATTTTAGGTTGTGTTTGTCAGGTCAAAAACCATATCAAAACGTCTTTTTAATTGATGAGCTTACTACAGTAGCAATTTTATGATGTTTATGATTTTCTAGAATTTTTGTAGAATTTTCTCAAATGTTTAAATGAGTCCGCTCAAGCTAAACTTTTTGATAGTCGAATCAGGTCAAATTCTGGGTACTTTGTGATGTTGATTTTTTATAAAATAGTTGGACTCAATGTTATTTTTTCAAAAAAATCACAGTAGTTCATAATCTATTGGGATGGTAGGAAATGAAAGGGGAAAAACCAATTTGATGATTTAGTATTTTATTGGTGGTCATGAAGTGACTACAAAATTCTGCTCAAAAGCTGAAAATTGGAATAAAAGGATTAAGAGTATTTAGGTTATAAATAAGGTTAAGAAGTGTTGCAAAAAGGTTTTTAAAGATGGAATAGTCATAGTAGTCCATCAATTAATTGTTACATCGACTTGGGGATTTAGCCTAATCGAGTGTAACACGTGTTTCATGTGTGTTTAGTTGATTTGCAAGGATTTGTGAAGTAGCTGTGCATCAGGTGAGTTTCCTAGTCCCTCTTTTTACTTTGCTTTTAAATTGGGATGGAAATGATGCAAATGGATTTGAAATATTTTAATTACTGTGATTATGTGTCTTTTTTTGAAAGTGTATGGACCTTTTTTTACTTTGCTTTTAAATTGGGATGGAAATGATGCAAATGGATTTGAAATATTTTAATTACTGTGATTATGTGTCTTTTTCTAATTACTTGGCTATTGTAGGTTACGTGCTAAATGATTATGTGTATTGGGATCGGGGGTAACGTTCCTACCCATGTGAAGTGATGGTTTTAATGGATCGGGGGTAACGTTCCTACCCAAGTGTTGACAATGCTTTTAGTATTGACGTGAACCCCTTTTGCTTCAATACAAGACGCCAGTTATCTTTCATGTTTGTTTGGGTATTTTCATGACACCTCGTGTCTATACATTGGTTTTTTTATGCATTGTAGTTCTCTATATAGACACCATTGTGTTGTGATGATATCCATTCTCGTTACGCCCTGCGTTTCCTCCTTTACGGGGTGTGACAATTATGAAACAAGTATAATGATCAAAGAATATGAAAAAGATAATAGATATGTGTAAAACATATTTGTCACGAGTTGTCTAAAATGAAGACTTAAGGTAGCTATTTATAGGAAACACTTTGAAATACAAATGCTGTCCCAGCCTGCTGGTCGTGGGGATCCACAGATCTACCATCAGCTGGATCCGTCCTTTGGTTTTGGTGGAATTGTAGGAGGAGCTGGGACAACCTTTGTCATTTTGTGATTAACCCCAAATCTTTATAAAATATTGTTTTATACTTAATAAAACTTGTTTATTAGATTCTTCTAGAAGCAAAATATTTCTTATCACTAATAAGGAAAGATCTTCTAGATTTGGAAAGATTTGAAAAGATTTGAAAATATTTGAAAATATTGTTTCCATTTATGGTTAATCTTATTTTGTCTTACATGATTAATATAACTAGCTTATAATTAATCATGTGTTAACCTAAATCATTTGATTAGAAAAGGTTTATGCAAATGATAATATTTTTCTTTGATCATTAACTATGTTTAATAATGCCATATTCATACCTTAAGTGCTTTGTCGTCGTCAAGTAAACTTTCGACTAAATAACTTGTTTACGTAAACTTTTACGTAGTATGACATTATATTTGTTATTAACATGAAAATCATTAAATATAAATATCATTTTTGCGCGAATATTTGTATTAACACACTTATTATTTTCAAGATCATATTTTAAGCACATTTCTCCCCTTATTTTAAATGGTAAGACACTTAGTGTTTGAAATACTAAGTGCTTAAAATTTGTCTTGAAAAGGCATTGGGAAGAAAAGTGTTACAGCATGAATTATTGAACTTTTTTGTTTTTGCTCCCCCTCAACAATACATGTGACATCAATTATGTAATGAATGACACCACTTGTAACGTTGAGGGTTCGAGATAGTGTCGAGTACTCAATTTTTAAAAGTTTATGAACTATCATTGAAGAATACTTGAAAAAATTGTACTCGGACACTATATATTTATGAACACATAAAGATAGTCTTGAAAGAATATGTTCAAAACATCAAAACATTTTAAGTGTTGAGCACAAAAGTTTTGAAAGATTTTGAATTATCATTGAGAAATTCTTAAAAAAATTATGCTCAAACACTGAATCATCTTATAATAGTCATTCTAATGTAGTGTATGTCGTTATTACCACTGATTTGTTATTAAGAGACTTTTTTGTAATGTTTTGAATACATAAGAATTGTCGTGAGATGATGTACCAAAAACATTAAAACTTTGGTTTTTGAAAAGCTCCCCCTCAAAAATGGATTTATTTATAAAAATTATCGTCTTTTAAAAGCTTTGTAAGGGTGGGAGTGTTGAACACACAATTTTGAAAGATACCACAAATGATAAATCACTTTTTTGTGAAATGTTGTCGTGAAAGAATCATTCTTGAAAAATTGTGTTCAACTTTTTGAAAATCCACATGTTAGAAGACTTCTCTTCTAACGCTAAGAATAAGCACACTGAAGCGTACACTTTCCTTACTTGAGCTTAAAACTTTGAATGTCTTATATAAACTGCTCAAGTCCGAGAAAATTGCTTTTCTTGTTGTTAGGATAAGTTATCTTAAAGATAAGCTTTCCTTTCTTTGAAGTCCGAGTTATGCACTGATGTGTACATAAGTCATTAAGAGAAATTAGAAATGACATGTTTGAAAATGTTTGAACTCTTGCTCGAACTTCATTTACATACCCGTGTTAATGTTAATCCACATTTCTAGATACGTAAATGTTATCGATTCCAAGAGACATGTCGAGAAGATTCTTTTCGGAATTTTTTGATTTTTTGATTTTGTATTTGCTTTTTGAAATTTTATATTTTTGTATTTGGTTTTATATGTTTTATATTTTTGTATTTTCTTTTTCAAAAATATTTACATGTAGATGTTTGATGAATATATCAAGCAGTCTCATTTTCCAAAACATCCAGTTCATCTGGAGTCAAACATCTCATACTAATGCGTCTAACAAGATACACAAACCTATCTAGCGAAAGGGATTTTGTAAACATGTCGACTAATTGGTATTCAGTTCTGACAAAGTATAATTCAGTAATACCACGTTTAACCTGTTCCTTGATAAAGTGGTACCGGACATTGATGTGCTTGGTGCGGGAGTGTTGCACGGGGTTGCATGAAATTGCTATGGCCGACTGAGAGTCGTAGTACAACGGTATTCTGTTGTATTCAAATCCATAATCCTTAAGTTGTGTCCTCATCCTCATTACTTGAGCATAACTCGCAGATAACGCCACGTACTCTGCTTCTGCTGAAGACATTGCAGTGCAGTCCTGCTTCGTTGATATCCAACTTACTAGCTTATCACCTAGGAACTATATTCCTATAGAAGTGCTTGTGCGAGTATCAAGGCATCTGGCATGATCGGTATCTGAAAAAGTGGTTAGTTCAAAACTAGAATCCTTTGAATACTAGAGTCCCATGTTGATGGTTCCCTTTAAGTATTAAAAGATCCTTTTAACCTCTTTGAGGTGCTTTTCTGTTGGTCTTGCTTGATAATGTGCACAATAGCATACTGCTTGCACTAAATCTGGTATACTATAAGTCAGATACATGAGTGACCCAATCATACTATGATATCGTGTTTGATCAATGGGTGCTCTACTCAGGTCTGCATCTAGTTTAGGTTTTATAGCCAATGGTGTACCAATGCTATCACATTTATCTATACCATGGTTTTTGAGTATCTTTAAAGCATACTTGGCCTGGTTGATAAAGATACCTCGTGGAGATTGGTAGATCTGAAGTCCTAAAAATAATTTTATTTCCCCCATTAAAGACATTTCGAATCTACTATGCATCAGTTTTTAAAACTTTTTATATAATTTTGGGTTTGTAGACCCGAAAATAATGTCGTCTACATAAATTTGCACAAGTAGAATATCCTCCCTATATCTTATCGTAAACAGAGTTGGGTCAATAGTACCTTTAGTGAAACCTTTGGACATCAGGAAATTTGAGAGTTCATCATACCAGGCTCTCGGAGCTTGCTTCAATCCATACAGAGCTTTCCTTAGACGGTAGACTTTTTCTGAATGATCAGGATCAACGAATCCATCTGGCTGAGCAACATAAACCTCTTCCTTCAGTAGACCAATAAGAAAAGTCATTTTTACGTCCATCTGATAGATTGGAAAAGATTTGTGTGCAGCGTAGGCGACAAAAATCTAAATAGCTTCCAAGCAAGCAACTGGTGCAAAGGATTCCTCAAAATCAGTACCATCTTCCTGTGCATATCCTTTAGCTACAAGTCGTGCCTTATTACGAATAACAGTATTGTCTTCATCTTTCTTGTTTTTACATAACCACTTTAGTTTAATCACTGTCTTTCTAAAGGGTTTGTCAACAAGTTCCCAAATGTTGAGTCTGTCAAATTGATGAAGCTCATCCTGCATTGCTTCGATCCATGCTTGATCAGCCATTGCTTCCTTAATGTTTGTCGGTTCTGCAGTGCTCACGATGAGCGCGAACATGCACATTTTAAGATCTGTAGCAAGTTGTCGTCTTGTCTACACAGGCTTTGATGGATTTCCATGAACTTGTTCTGGAGGATGATTTTTGGTCCATCAGTTGTCGGAACGGTGTCGTTGGTAGAATGTATGCATGTTTGATGTATCAACATTGCGCGAGGAAGACTCAACAACTTCTTGTACCGGTGTACAGAATGGGTTAGTAAATTCATATGGTTCAAACTATGCATCTTCTGCTTGATCAATGTTGTTTTCCTCAGCATTGACATTTGTTGTTAGAGTTGTCATTTATATTGTAGGTTGAATATTCAATGTAGATTGTGTCTCTTGATGTTGAAGATTATCAAAAGGAGCGGAATACTTTGACACACTTTGATTTTCTATAGTGGAGTATTCTTCGTACATAGGACTGAATAATAAATCCAACTCTTATAGTGGTGTACATGTCGACTATGCTAGAGGAGAAACATTTGGAACCGGTGTTGAACTTGAAGGTTTATTTTTGTGGTCATGAATTCTGAGTTCTGAACGGTTATGATCAGAAGTCATATGTAGTTGAGGCGCAAGGCCAGAGTTGTCATAATCTGACGCCTTATACAATTCCTTGATTTCATCAAAGTTGATATGAATGGATTCAACTATCAATCTAGTCCTTTTGTTATAGACTTTATATCCCTTTAACTGAGTGGAATATCTCACCAAAATGCACGAATCCCACTTTTCTTTCATCTTGTCAAGATTTTCACCATCTCTAACTATGTAACATGTGCAACTAAAGATGTGAAGGTGTTTTAGAGTAGGTGTTCTATCATTGATGATGTGATATGGTGTCTTTTTGTGTCTGGGGATGATGAGAGACCTATTCTGGGTGTAACATGCGGTTGCTATAGCTTCAGCCCAAAAGAAGAGTGGAAGTTTAGAAGCTGAGAGCATTGTTCGAGCAGTCTCAACCAGAGTACGGTTCCGTCTTTCGACAACGCCGTTCTATTGGGGTGTTCGAGCAGTTGAAGTTTGATGTTTAATTCCTTCTTCTTTAAAATACGCATGGAGTGTCTTGTTTAAGAACTTTGTGCCTATGTCCATACGAACAGTGATGACTTGAGCTTGAAGACCTCTTTGAATCAGCTTGAGGAAATCAATAAGTACTTCTGGTGTTTCATCCTTGGATCTCATCAAATGAGTCTAGGTGTATCGTGAGTAGTCATCTATAATCACCAGAATATATTTCTTTCTATTTATGCTTTCAACACGCATGGGACCACACAAGTCCATATAAAGCAAATGTAACCGTCCTTTAGAACTTGGAACAGTGTTTGTCTTGAAAGAACTTTTCTTTGCTTTACCCAGTTCACAAGATGAACATAGTTGATGCTTGACATATTTCAACTTTGGCAAGCCATTCACAATATCCTTCTTTGAAAGCAAGTTGATGGTGTCGAAGTTAAGATGAGAAAGTCTTCGATGCCATAACCATGCTTGAGTTGATGAATCCTTTGCCATGAAACAGATTAGAGTTGGTGAAGATGTTTCCTGAAGAGATATTGTATAGAGATTAGATCCACGATTATCGGTAAGTAGGTCGTTTCCCAGAAGATCTACAATAAAGCACGTAGATTTCCTGAAAGCAACCTCTAAATTCGCATCATAGAACTGACCAACCGAGAAAAGATTGTGATTGAGGCCTTCGACGTAATAAAGTCTCTTAATCATGATATTTCCTTGAACCAAATCCCCATAACCAAGAATTGGTACAAATTGATCATTCCCGAACTGTACCGTACCCAAATATTTCTCAACGAAATTACAAAGCAACTTGAGGTTTCTCGTCATGTGCTTCGTGCATCCAGAGTCAACAATGAATAGGATTATTTGTACAATCTGTAAGAGAATTAGAGGACAATGGAACATTTGACAAATTGGATCCTAACTCAGTTAAGGGTGTAGAGTCATTAGTTATCCTAGATGCAATATCTATAGTGGGACTGATACTCTTTGACACATTGTATGTCCTAATTTTAGGCACCCATTTCTTTTTGGTCTTAGGAATCCATTTATATTCGGATGGACATTGTTTTACTATCCACCATTTCCATGCCTTACTTGTGTTCTCATATAACATCTTAAAGTAACTATTAGATTTCTAGTTAGTAGATTCTGATGCAACTGTTTTCTTAGATTGGTTCGCTTGTCTTTTGGGTTTTCTATTCTAGCACTAATAGGCACTATGTTAGGCTTCTTAGTTCTAGCATTCGCGTCATTGATAAGTTTAGAAACACAAGCATCATGATTCGAATTAAACACACATTTTCTACAAGTAGCACAAACAACATTAATATTCAAAGTTCTGGACTTTAAACTGTCATTACACGCAGTTACAGACTTTTTTTATTATCATAAAAACTATAAATCCTATGATGATCTTCTACTTTTGTCTTCTTAAGATTCACTTGACTATTGTTTTGCACGACCTTATCTTTTATATGAGTGCTCCTAAGCTGTGGTCTGCTAACACTAGTTCTGTGAATTACTCCTATAGAGATAGACACGCGAGAATTAGTATTCCTAAAAGTCTGAGGAAACTGAGATGCTCTAGTTTGTGTTGTCCTAGTGTCAATTTGATACATTCTTGGTTTAATCACATTTGTGTTTCTGACTGATTGTAACTGTTTTGTGTAAAATTTGTTAGTACTGGTTATGATAACCCTCCCTTTGACACATATTATATTTTTGTAACCCGACTTTGTCCTTTGAAATATTTTCGCTCATAGAGTCGAAAAGGAGTCAGTTTGCCTAAAACTGATGGTTTTGGAATCCTGAGTGCATTTGGTTGTCAAACAACATATGGTTTGTCAAATTAGTATCCACATATTTTCCTTTTATTTTCTCAATGAGTTTCTTTAACTTACTTATAGCAATGTTCTTGTCTTGTAATTGAGCTTTCAAATCTTGTATTTCAAAGTACTATAAACTTTGATCTCGAAATAAAGTTGATTCTTGTTGTTTCCAAAATTTGTCATTTTTAAGTTGTTCTTAACACTGTTGTAAAGTTAGTTCAAGATAAATTGAATGTTTCTTAAGTTTGGAAAAACTTCGTAAAAGCTCAACATAAACTTCTGAACTGGCATTTTCAGTTTGTTTGGAAAGCTCAATTGTAAGACTTTCACATTCTTTTATTTTCTCAAGGTACAAACATTGAAATTCAGTTTGTTCATCAATATCAGCTAAAGAATGCAAAATAGAACACATAATGTCTTTTGAAACACACTCGTGGAGAATTAGATCTTATTCATTTGAAAAATCAACTTTTTCAGATTCAAGTTTGTCAACCTCTTTTTCAAGTGTTTTAACGTACTTTAAATCTTCAAACATTTCTTGTTTAAGAGCATTTTCAAATTCAAAAGCATCTTCTTTTGACTTTATTGCAAGAGGGATTAAAATATTTTTCACAAGCACAATTATCTCTTGAATAGTTGGATTTTGCCACTCTATTCGTTTTTCCCAGGCTAAATCAACAATTGTTTTGAAATGATTTATGTCATGTGAAACCGTATTAAAAGCTTGTCTGCACTTGCTTAATGAAGCTTGAGTAGGTAGAAAACCTATGTTTTATGCAATATTAGGCTTATATTTAACAAAAGGTTTTCTTCACATTTTTTTCGAGCTTCATTGGCATAATACAATTGATCAAGAGATGCCTGTGTTTCTGGTGTAAAAATTTCGTAAAGACTATTTTGATATGTATAATCATACTGTTTAACAGTTTCCTTATGCAATTTTGATCTACTCTCTTGTTCAATATTCAGTTTCTCTTCCTTATTTGGAGAAAATATGTTTGCGAGATCATCTTTGTCATATGGAATTTGATACAAACATGGTTTTCAGATTGAGCTTTCTTGAGGTACTTAGGATTTGCAAAACTTGGCCTTCCATTATATGATGAACTCGGATTAGGAGCTAGCATATGAATGGTTTGAACATATTGATTTCTTTTATAAACAATTTCGTTTAAAAACTTTACTTGGTTTCCCTAAGAAATCAATTTGTCAATGTCTTTTTCTTCCTTAATTTTGAAATCATGTATTAATTTATCTTTTTCTTTTAGAAGACGTTCTTATCGTGTATGTTCTAAGGAACTCTGTTTTACTAGCTCAATGTTTTTCTCTTTAACTAGAAAAATTTCATGTCCTTTCATTTTCAAAGCTTCTTTTGAATCAATTTCTTGCTGAGCTAATAAACCGAGAGTTTCTTTTAATTTACGTTTGAATTTGTCTTTTTCAATTATACAATCTTTGTAACTTTTGTACTTCTCAAGCTCAATCTCATGGTGATGAAGTGCACTTTTGCATCTATCTCGAGTACCATTTGACTCCTCAAGAGCAGATGTTAGCCTTATTTTTATATAAGTCAAACAAGAATTTCATCGGTCGTCTTTGTAACAATTAGTCTTGTATTGTAATAGGCTAGTCGGGTTCAACGGGCTTGGACTTTAAGTTAATATTATCCATGTTTCGGGGTAAAGCCCAACACAATCCAAGCCGGGCCCATGATCAATAGTCCATACGCCACTAGGGCCTCAAGGACTATAAATATAACCCTCTCCATACATGGAGTGGGTGTTGGTTACCATTTCTTGTATGTGTAATCTTCCAAACTCTTTCCTTTCAATCTAATATTTTTTCTTCTCTATACTTTTCTCTCATTATATTTGGCTTATTTATAGCTTATAGGTAGCTTATTGTGTTGTGATATGGATTAAGTATTTGGGATAACATGTGGTATCAATCGCCAAGGAGTTTTTGGTGATTTATTGTAGTGGTTCGAGCTTATTAAGCTTCATACAAGCCTATAACATGGCTTATATGAGCTTATTTGGTCAAGGTTTTCTTATTTTCTATAGATTAGTTTGAGTAGCTTATTAGTTTAGTATCTTATTTAACTAGAAACAAGGTTTTTGTTAAAATAATTTAAGCTTATTTCGTCCTTTCTTTTTTATTCAAAAAGTGGAAAAAAATTTGGTGTTAAAAATCAAAAAGTTTGTGTTTTTATGTTAAGAGTATCTTAGTTATACTTAGTTTTACAAAAGAAATCATTCAAAAACGTTAAAAAGTATGTCTTTTAGGTGTTTTAAAAGTTGGTTTTCCGAAAAAGTTTAAATCCATCGAAATTGACATTTGAATGCACCAAAATTGCCACTGGAATTAACACTAGCCGAAATTGTCACTGGAATTAACACTAGCCGAAATTGCCACTGGAATTAACACTAGCCGAAATCGACATTGGAATTAACACTAGCCGAAATTGCCACTGGAATTAACACTAGCCGAAATTGCCACTGGAATTAGCACTAGCCAAAATTGCCACTAGAATTGACACTTGATCGAAATTGCCAATGGAATTGCCACTGGAATTGACACTTAACCAAAATTGCCATTGGAATTGACACATTATCGATTTTGACAAGTAACCGAAATTGCCACATTACCGAAATTGACATAATAACCGATTTTGCGACTTTACTAACCGATTTTTCCAAGTTTTTTTACAATTCTATTTTCACGGTTTCTTCTTGTTTTAGTAAAATCCCATGAAATATTCATTTTTTTCTCGGTTTAATCAAGACTTGTAAAATCCTGAGAACTAGATTTCTATACTCAAATCCACAACAACAATCACTTCATAAGCTTAAGATCTGATATCCTTTCACAACAAATCATATAAAATGGAAACGAAAGATATGATTTCTTCGTGTTTAGAAACAAAAGAGGTGCATGTAATAAAATATAAAATGTCAAAAGCAAAAGAGAGATGCATGGCATATTTTTGATCTCTTCATTCACACCTTCAAGTTCTTTCAAAAGAAGACTTAAAAGGCACTCGTATCGAACATGGATTCAAACGGGCATTCATGTCACTTTTTAGTCAAGATAATGATACTTTCACAAGTATGATGCTTCTCAACGTAAATCAACTACAAAAGCAACTTGACAAGGACGAATTTTAAGAAGATGGATCCATGGCAGCCTTTTGGGTGATCAGCAGACAGTTTCAGAAGTTCATCGATTCGCAATTTACTTTGGATTATGACAGTCAAATGTCAGACAAGTACTTTGCTTAATACACTGGAATCGAAGTTAAATAGTTCAGAGAAACATTACTTCAACACATGAGTAATGTAAACAAGTATGTTGCTGAAAGAACACGTCATCAAAGACAGTATGACAGAAGGGTGAATAAAAAACAGATGCAGACGCAAGAGAATAAGGTTGATTTGGGAAAAGCATTGGATGTTGTTTAGGTTTTCATAGAGAGAAGTGGGACAGAATCAGAAAAGCAGGATACAAGCAACAGGTCAGGAAATGATACAGATACTGATAATGCATATAACAGACCCATATATGACGAAGAGCCAATGGCTGAGCTACAATTGACTGTTGGATGTAATATCTTTGCTACAGGACAACAACATACAGACACCCACAAATCATTAATGATGTAGGGGATGACCAATTTAAATACAAAACAATGTCAAGTTAAAGTCATATGCTTGATTCATCACTTGATAACAAGACAACTGAATTTTCAAACCAATCTCTCGAGTCTGAAAATATTTGTCTCAAAAAGACCATTGCCTAATTTCAAAAATATTTTTCAAGAATAGAAGCACATTTTATTGCTCTTGAACTTAAATATCAAAATCAAGCTTTAAAATCGGGGCAACAAGGTCTTCTTCAATAAGTACCTCTTCTGTTTCATCACTCTTTCTTTCTTCTGTTTCATCATCTTTTCTTTCTAAGTCAGGAGTAACGAAGGCTGTGGCATCAAAATCTTCATAAACAAAGGCTGTATGGTCATCTTGATCATGATCATTATTCTCTTCAGACAAATTACTTGCATCTTTATTCCTCCCCAGTTTGACTGAAGACACCTTCTTCCTTTGCTTCTTTCTTCGTCTCTTTTGCTTCTTAAGGTTCTGACTTTCTACCCAAAAAGCGTGATGTTTGACCACTGGCTCTACCACTTTTGACAGTTTCTTGAGTTTGACCTTGAGCTTGCGAATCTGTTTGGCTTGAGAAATGGTTTGCTTCTTGAGCCTCCTAACTTCCCTGTTTAAAGCATATAGATCCAAAAGTCCCTCATCTCCTCCAGATGTTTGAGACGCATCTGTGGGAGTATAATCATTGGGAGATTTTGGAATATCAGCAGCACCTTGAACTGCATCAGTACCTTGTGCTTCAGCAGTATCTTGTGGTTCAGCAGTACCATGGAAGGAAGCAGTACCTTGTACTTCAGCAGTACCTTATGAATGAGCAGTACCTTGAAGACCACGATCTTGAGCAGCACTTTGAGCAGGGGTACTTTGAGCATCCCTAGGAGAACTTGCAGCCCTAGAATGAGAACTAGTACTATGTGCTTCCTCTGCTGCTAAAGCTGTTACGACCTCTAACATAGGTGGAGTCAAAGGTGTAATCCGACATGAGAACTTAGGACTATGCTTTCTCATAAAAGTAAAGACCTTAGAGGGAAGAGTAACTGATGGTATAAAATTTTGAGGTCTGGTTACTCCCTCTAATTGCTTATTCAAAAACAGTTGAATGAATCTAGGATACATAAGAAAAGGTGTACCATTTGAAATATGTCCTAGCATTCCATTCATTATCATCAAAGAAAAGTTGAACTTTTGGTTGGTTGCTAATCCTACTAGAGCTGATGCTATGTTAGTCCCAAATTGTTCCCATGATGTACTCTTAGGACTTAGACAGTGAAGTAAAACATGAATTAAATACTTCCACTGAGGGCTAAACAGAGGTTTAGAAAAAGTAAGCTGTGCCAAATTACCCTCGTAGCCTATGTCTCTGAGCGAGTCCCAAAGAACTTGTTTTGGAAAACAATCAACACCATCAGCATCGTCGAATAGTAGATCAGCCCTAATGGTTTCCTCTGAAATCAAAATCCTTTTCCCAGCTACCATTGCTCGAATATGAGGCACCTCATTAATCACTCTTAGAGAAGCTGTAGCCCAAAATTGTTGAAGCCACGGACCAATTAGATCAGGATCAACTAACAACGAATAGTTAATTGAGCATCCAGTGAGATAGTCAATGATTTGATAAAAATCAGCATTATGCGCAGTCTTCTCCACACAAGCAATCATATTATGCTTGTTACAGGTGCGAATATTGGCCATTTGATATGAAAGTGATGTGCGTCGGAGGTTGGATTTACAAACTTTGTGAATAAAAAGAAATGAAGTGAGAGAAAAATGCAATTCAGTTGAGCATTTATAGGTTGCGATGGGTAACAAAGAAAGTTACCGTTGTAAATTCGTCTGTATCTCAAAAATGCGCGTTTGACCGTTGACCGAACGTTAGAACAGTACTTAGTTGTCTAAGCAGTACTTTCTAAGACGAGCAGTACTTTGAGTTGGCTTGAGCAGTACTTTCAACCGAAAAAGCTTTTTAACCCAAATTTGTCAATCACAACCCTGCAATTTTTCAAAAATCCCTTCAAATCATGAAAACCTTGAACAATCATTCATATCCTCCCCTTAAGCATAACAATAATGCTTCCAAAGATTCCTTCTAACCAGAACAGTACTTCACATGAACACCAGTACTTTACATGTAGTCCTCCCCTCAAATGTAGCTATGGGTTCATCATACCAATAGTTACCACCAAAAAGTTAAATCTTGCCAAGTCAAAGCCTTTGGTGAGTAAATCTGCTACATTGTCATCAGTATGTACCTTGACCACATTAATGAGCCTTTGCTCATAACAATCTCGGATAAAGTGATGTCGAATCTGAATATGCTTAGTCTTTGAGTGAAGAACAGGATTCTTCACAATGCATATGGTACTCTCATTGTCTATATGGATTTCAGTGTTCATGAAGTTAAATCCATAATCTAGCAGTTGATTTTGCATCCAAAGTACCTGAGCACAACAACTTGCAGCTGCTACATATTCTGCCTCTGTAGATGATATAGCCACAATTGTTTGTTTCTTGCATTGCCAAGAGACCAGTCTTCTTCCAAGATATTGACATCCTCCTGAAGTTGATCGTCTATCATGATTGTCCCCAGCATAGTCACTGTCTGAAAAAGCTTCTAAATGAAAAGGAGAATCCTTAGGATACCATAAACCCAATTTTGGTTGATGTTTGAGGTACCTAAAGATCCTTTTTACAGCATGCATGTGAGAGACCTTTGGAGTGACTTGAAACCTTGCACACAGACAAACAGCAAACATTATGTCTGGTCTTGAAGCAGTTAAGTACATGAGACACCCAATCATAGACCTATAAAGATGTACATCAACATCTTCACCCTCTTCATCTTTTCCTAGAGATTTATGAGCTTCAATTGGGGTAGATGCTGGCTTAATGGTTCTAAAGTCAAATTTGTTGAGAATGTCTTTCACATATTTGTCTTGACTTAGAAAAATACCAGCAGTAGTTTGCTTGACTTGAAGCCCCAAAAAGAAAGTGAGTTCACCCATTGAACTCATCTTGAATTCCTTTTGCATAAGTTCTTCAAAATCCTTCACCATAGAAGGCTTGGTAGATCCAAAAATAATATCATCAACATAAACCTGTACCAACATGATATCTCTTCTATCCTTCTTAATAAACAGAGTTTTATCAATAGCCCCTCTCCTATATCCATGTTTCAAAAGAAAAGTGGAAAGTCTTTCATACCATGCTCTTGGGGCTTGATGTAAGCCATAAAGTGCCTTGACTACTCTGTAGACCTTGTTTGGATGAGCAGGATCTTCAAAACCTGGAGGCTGTTTTACATACACCTCTTCTGTGATGTTGCCATATAAAAATGCACTTTTGACATCCATCTGATAGACAGTAAAGCCCATGAAAGATGCAAATGCCAAAAAGAGTCTGATTGCTTCAATTCTGGCAACTGGTGCAAAAACTTCATCATAATCCACACCTTCCTCTTGTCTGTACCCTTGTGCAACCAGTCGTGCTTTATTCTTGATAATAGTACCCCGTTCATCTCTCTTGTTTCTAAAAACCCATTTAGTTCCAATCACTCTCTTGCCTCCAGCTAAGATATGGCGATACAAGCTTACTAACCTTAAGGTAGCACAGAACAGCGATCAAACACGTCCACTCAACCCACTCTCCTCAACACCGAAAACTCCCACACTACACCCACCCCCCGACCGCCCACCAGATGACACCACGGCTTACCACGGTTCCAGATACCACATAGATAATCCCCGCAAAGGAGACCTTACGCGAGGAGGGATGCACTGCACAACACTGAAAAAGCAACCCTAACCCCCGCGCCGCCAGTAACACCCTAAATCCACTTGCTCCGACAATACACCGAGCAACAAGGAAATAAGTCCGGCCAGGGGGCCGATCGGCAACACAAGAGTCTGGGGGTGGGAGGGGGTGTGGGGTGGGGGGTGCTGGGGGTTGGGTGTCAAGCGTGGATGAAGACAACCAATCCAACACAACAAAATAGTAAACCATATAACCAAACCAGAGCCGCCAACAAAAACACAACCCGTCCATCGCTTCAGCCATCCTATTACTAATTCCCCCCAAAGGAAACATCCCACCGTAATATAGAAGCATAACTCAAAGCCAACCACAACCCTTTGCGAGGTCCCAGCTTAACCTGCCAATACGAACCTATTATAAATAAACATGGAACACACCAGATCTACTCATGGATCTATCAAGATCTAAGCAGACGATACTCAACTTCAATAACAAAGACAAAGGCTGCTACTTATGATCTCAAATAGATCGAAGACTTGGTTCCTAAATTATGGAGTCTCGTGAAAGTGATATATGATAACCATGCCTACTGAGGTACTTTATACTGGGGTCCCAAACATCAACATTTCTACGGGTTTGCAAGCAACATGTCTTCATCTAAAGATGTCTAACTCCAGAAAATGAATCATTGCAGTCACCAGACTTAAGATTATGAAGAAGTATGACTACGGTCACTTGGAAGAGATCGAAGTTCGTAGAGAGGATCAACAGCTACACACGTTTAGAGAAGGTGATTTCCTACGACTTCGACTACAAGATATAAAGGACATGTTACTCCTTCTTGTTCAACAAAAGCTGACCATTCTCACAATAAAAGAACGTTATGACTTGAATGTGGCATTACGTATGTTCACCAGACGTATTGTGATTTAAAGGCGAGTGGAAGATCTTTAATTAGGTGTCAAAAGTTACCAAAAGAAGCTCAACCTCACCAAGCCAGATACTTTCAGGTCGGATCTCAAAAGAAGAACCGCATACACTGCATATTCAGACCCTCAAGGAGTGATATACATAGATCAGATGAACA